>JAWPHD010017216.1:0-45803 GCA_037043455.1 Cyrtodaria siliqua | reverse complement strand
CTGGGAGATACTATGCTGTTTGAGTATACATACCAGTATATTATTTAATTGTGTTTGAAAGGTTGTATTTGTAAATTATTAGTTCTGCAGGAACTATTATTGTCATAAGCTCTACAAGCTAGTAGGGCTTTTGTCATGGTACTATGCTCAATGGCCATTCTTCCATGGCTGTAAAATGATACAAAAATTGCACAATTTGGTACTGTTAACATGTTAGCTTCTGCATTTTCATTTGATTTTAATCAAGATGTGCAAGATGATAACCCATAAAACATATTAAATAATGCATATTGTGTTCTGAAGCGAGTAAGCACAGCTTTGTTTACCATTGTAAGATTCATTTATAAAAGTTAATAACCGCCTTTAGTTTTAGGTATTAAAAATTAACAATTAACAAATTTTCATTTAAATAACGTTAAGCTCTTATTTCTAATTTCTGTCCCTGTTAGGCAAGACATGTGAATTGCAGATTTCTTGTGTTTTTTACTTTAAACTTAATATCTGACCATTTAAGTTCAGAAATATCAGTGAATTATTTTGTGCGATTGCTGTAAACGTGGGTTTTTTTATGTTTCTTTTACAGATAATTGTTAGTGCAATCCAAGAACCAGCACAATGCAACAGGCTCCAGGCTGAGTGGATATTTTCTGGATTTAACTACATGAACTAGAGCAGGCATGAAGAATGTGCTTCGAATTATCAAAATATTTCAGCATCCGTCATTGTCGGAAACAAGGGACTATATAAGTTTGCACCTTCAAGATTGTTTGGAGTCTGGATATTTTCTTATCCCTTTGACATTCTTTTTGTGTCGCCCGCGTCACACTTTAACCTGCAACCTAACCTTGGCCATGACTTGGAAAGTAACTGACCTATGTTCATGAAACTTCACACACGTCTTCAAGGGATGTCGTTACACAAGGAATGCCGTGTGTTCCTTTAAAGATTGGATATAATTATTTTTAATGAAGAATTTGATTATATATGTTATCTCAAAGAATCTTAAATAATTTAGTAACACTTGTAACTTGATTGCATTGTAGACTTAAGGTTAGATGTAATTCATTCTCATGTTAAAGGAATGTTGCACTATTCTGAAAAAGTTTCATATAAAAGGGCTCTAAAAACCTAGGAAAAGGCGAAATACTTATCAACATATCATAAAAATACAGGAAATATGACCTATTGTAAATTTGCAAAATATCTCAAATGGAGGCAGCATGTACCATACCATATATGGCAAATTAAGGGTAAATAGAGTTTAGAGCAAAATAAATGTATTACACATTATATATACCAAGTAAAACTTTTATACTTGGCATGCTCATTTTATGATTTACATTTATTTGCAGTGGTATTCTTTGCATTAAGTGATATTTATCAATTTCCCATATATGGCAAAAGGCTCGATTTTATTTATGTTTCTTTTCAATTTGTTAATAGGTCATAATTATCTCCTTCATTTGATATGGGATTTTGATAATTCTTTTGACATTTTCTAACTTTTAGAGCTGTTTTAAATAAGACTTATTTGAGAATGGTGCAACAATCTCTTTAAACTTTGAAGCCAACGACTAGTGATATCAACACTGTGTCCGTTATTTGTCGGTTATTTTTAGCTCTACTGATCAAAGATCTGTCCGTCTTCTGTTCAATAACTTTTTTTTTGCGGCGACTACTCCTCTGAAACAACTGGATTGATTTTCATGAAACTTTACAGGAATGTTGCCCATGATGTCTAGTTGATCCTAGCAAAAATTCACAATGATGTGATATCCAAGATGGCCGCCAAAGCTAAAAATTGATTTTTAAAAAGTTTGAAGCGACTACTTCTTGAAAACTATAAGTGATATTGATATGGGATTTTTTCTAAAATGATCAGCATGACATGATGTTGGTCCTTGTCGAAAACCGTTTTAATTCGACGTTAAACATGGCTGCCAGTGGCCATCTTTGTTTACATAGAGTTATATAGTAAAAACTTTTAGCGACTACTCCTCTGAAACTACTTGAAAGATTTTCATGATTTTCATGAAACTTAAAAGAAATGTTGCTCTTGATG
The DNA here is from genome assembly GCA_037043455.1 of Cyrtodaria siliqua. Classification (NCBI taxonomy): domain Eukaryota; kingdom Metazoa; phylum Mollusca; class Bivalvia; order Adapedonta; family Hiatellidae; genus Cyrtodaria; species Cyrtodaria siliqua. The sequence goes on along the minus strand of JAWPHD010017216.1, from coordinate 43,741 downwards.
TCTAGTTGATCCTAGCCAAATTTCAGGTCGTTGGGAAATTCAAGATGGCCACCATGGCTAAAAATAGATTTTTAAAAAAACAAATTTGTACCAACTACTTCTTGAAAACTATAAGTGATATTGACGATTTTTTCTAAAATGATCAGCATGACATGATGTTGGTCCTTGTCGAAAATCGTTTTGATTCAACGTTAAACATGGTGGCCATCTTTGTTTACCTAGAGTTATATATAAAAACTTGTAATGACTACTCTGAAACTACTTGACATATAAGTATTAGTTATATGCCATGTTTTTTACAGGAATGCTGATCTAGCTATCAAAACCTATCAGTAGAGCTTCAAGGTCATTGACCTCTTGTTTTTTGATGTCATTAATAAAATAAAATGTGTTATTATATTTAAAACTGAACAGGTGTTGTCGATTTATTTATTCTCCAAATTTAAATTTATTTTACCAGAGTTTGTTTTATTTGCAAACCAATATCAGTCTTTGTTTGCCTTTCCATCCATTTGAGTGTCCCATCATCGTCTTCTTGTCTGTCTGTTCCATGAGTTTTTGATACACAGATTGGAGGCCAGCATACAGTATTTATAGCCAAGACTCTGTTAGGCGAGACATTGGAATCTGCCGATTTCTTGTTAAACTGTATATACAGTAAATGCCTATTTCTGCGCTGCCAAAATTTGGCCTGTTATTTTGGTGCATTATTGCCAACAACAAAAAAAATTGATAAAAATATTTTTATTTGTGTATTTTGTGTTTGATTTATACTGGATCTGATATTTAACAACATAAGTGATAACCTAGAGCCAGGGGCGTAGCTTGGCTGAATATGATGTGTAGGCCGAGTTCTAGTGGGGTCCTGGGGCATGCTCCACTGGAAATGTTTTTTCAGCTAGTCTGTCGGAGGTGTGTTTTGGCGTATATTTCGTACCGGTGAATATGTCTATAAGAGCATCAATATCTTTACTTTTTACCGTAAATTATATATCTTATAACTAAAAAGAAGCTGAAAACATTTAAAATGCATTTTTGGCATTTTTGTTTTTTTCAGAAAATGTGTAGGCCGCGGCCTACACGGCCTATAGGAAGCTACGCCCCTGAGTGCACCAGTTATGACTAGTTTGGACATGGTATAAATACCATAAAAAATGTTCATCCCTGCTGATCAATTTAATGTACCTCTTCTGCTATATACAGGATAATCAATTTAATGGTAAAAAAACACTATATTCCATGGATATCTATTCATGGCCAGTCTTAAACAAAGTTTGCTTGATTATGAAATCCACTTAAATTATTGCATTAGGTTAATTTAAATACTACAGTGATGTGTATTTTATGATGCAAATACTACAGTGATACTACAGTGATGTGTATTTTATGATGCGAGCTTAATAGTCGATAAACAAGACAATACACACACAATAACTTAAATCAATTTCGTGTGTTTCTTATCTATGTCACCCAAATTGAATAATATTCGATCCCATCAAAAGTGCATTCCTAGCAATAAGGTCATCATCGAGAGAAATTTCCTTAAAAATTATATCATTCCTTAAAAACTATATGGTACCCAGTTTCTGTTTTTTTTTGTATCCCGCCAACACCGCCAACAAAAGCCAAATTTTATAACATATGTGCTTTTCCTAAACTTACTAATACGAGGTATATAATATATTAGGAGAATCCAAGCTCTATATACACAATACAAACGGCTTTAACCAGCGAGTTTATTAAAGTCAATAATACACAGTCACAATTGAAAAATTCTGTTTATCACATAACATACCTACGACGGGATAGTTTCATTTTAATGTTGTCAATTACCTTATATATGGCGGAAATTTGTAAGAGAAATCATGACATCATTTTGTTGTTTACACGACGTCGCTACGTTACGCGGATGTAAATGCGTTAGCCCTACAAATAATCCAACACCATAAACCAAATTTAACGTTACTAACATGCATTTTATGAAGTAAGATTTCAAATAATGATAAATAGTTAAGATATCTGAACGTATCGTATGATATACCATGCAAACAATTGGGATTAAATGTTTTACTGTATACAAACACAGTGATATGGCCATCATTTGCATCCGTAATATACTAGTGTATTACGAGAAATAAGTCATGGCTTTATTACACTCTCAGAAGCCATGTTATGTGATAAATGACAATGGTACGTGCTCCTCATTTTCGACAACGTTTTTACAATGAAAACAAGTTCTCTCAGTTACATTTAATCTCTCATATCGTCCAGTCTCGATTCAAATAGGTACAACACCACAACCAAATTTGGAATAACACATATAATGCAACTTCATTTAAAATTAGTCAAGCTTTAAGGAATGTCCCCTTTTGTGTAATCCCAATTGAGATTGCATTTGAAAAAGATAGAAACTAGAACTCAATAATCTTGAATATTTTTATATGAAACTTCCAGTTTAGTATGTTTACACATTTATCTAGGCAGTGCTATCATTGAATTATAAAAAACATACTTTGATAAATAATGTGAATTACTCAATTACACAGATTACCTTGAGTATGACATAATCTGAGTATGGATAAAAATATACACTTTATTAAGTTTGCATTTATTATTCAAGTATAGCACTGTCTAGACAAAAGTGTAAACATATTAAACTGCAAGTTACATTTAAAATATTCAGGATTATTTTAGTTCTTATATTTTTCTTTGTTTAATGCACTTTCAATGGGATTCTACACCAGGGTACATACTCCTTAAGTTCACGTACTATTACTTCCAATAGCTGACAAGAGCGTAAATACCTATATACAAATGCATTTTCTTCCTTCTTCACCAATCATGAACAAAAAGATCTGTAGAACCGATGGATGCTCTCCGAAATGTATCCAACTTATCATAATGCCTTGTAGCACCGAGCAGTATTCAATTTTGCAGTTCCATTAGTGGTTTTGGGTCTTTTGCTCAATAATTATTTAATAATAAAATTAAAACGGGCAATCATTGTGTGAAGTTTCATTGCAGTCCCATTAGTAGTTTTTCAGTTATGCTACGAACATGAATTATAGGGTCCACAGCCTGTCCGGTCATCGTACAATTAAAGAGGAAAGCATAGTGGCGAACTGTAAAAGGGTCCACCACCAAGCATGCAGTACGTTGCAAAATGATAGGGTCATAACCTCTTTTGATAAACTTTTTAACAAGTTTAACAAAGATAGTATAAAAGTGATCATGACCAAGAATCTTACGAAGTTTATAAATCACATCACCATAGAAGTCAGGTTGTGATAGTCCTTGTCGCAGAAGAGTCCTTAAATTACTTTTATATTTGGAAAGAAGATCAGGGTTACGATAATATTTTTTTGCAAAGGTTTTACGAAGTTTATGGTAACGGTAACCCTGATTGAGTAGCTTTTTAGTTATACAAAGATTACGAATATTAAAGTCCTCAACTCGAGTACAAGCTCTTGAAAAACGAATAAGTTGAGACACATATACCCCATAAGAAGTTGCTCGGGGAACATCCCCATCCAAGTGGGTGTAATTAACAATGTCAAAATTAAAATCATCTTTCTTGTCATAGATTTTGCTAATTATTTGACCATTTTCAATCGAGAGATCTAAATCAAGAAAAGAAGCGTTATTATCAGATATATTAGCTTTATTAAGCTGAAGTTCTTTAGGATAAATATTATGAACCATAGTTGTAAAGAAAGGGTTGTCAATGTTCAGTATGTCATCCAGATACCGAGAGATGTCATTAAAAGCTTCAATAACATCTGCCTGGGTATCTGGTGAAAGACTCAACATGAAATCCCTTTCATAGCAAAATAAAAACAAATCTGCGACAAGTGGTGCACAGTTCGTACCCATAGGGATACCAACAATTTGTCTATAAACGGTGGTACCATACCTGAAGAAAATATTATCTAATAGAAAGATGAGTGCTTCACAAACTTCATAGCAAGTCCACATAGTATAGATGTGACAGAAAGCCGCCAGTTCTACGATGTGTAACATACAATGTACACGCTTGCGTTTTAAATGCTTCTGTTTATAATTTTTCATTTGCATATTGCATTGAATGCATGTGTAAAAGCTCTACTTTAATGTTACAGCCATTTTTTCTTGTTGCTCTATTTGTATTTCAAGTCAACACTGGTGATAATAGTCATATATTCTGCCAACATGGCTAAAACAATTAAAAAAGTCAATATGTTTAAACATTTTTAACGATTGTTTCATATATTAATCATGCCAATTAATTAAGTTGATCAATGAAAATACCATTGTTTTTCTTTTCATTTTATTAAATTTTGCTTTTTAACAAATAAAACAAAATATGTGCCTCCCAGCATACCTAAAATTTGAAATTAGGGTCGGGAAAGTGCAAACAGTCCTAGTCAGATCAGTGGTTCTAAAACAATGGTCAATGTTTTATCGATTTTCATAAATACATGGATGATGCCATATATTGATACTGGGTATATGGGTTAAATAGAGTTTAGGTTTGCATATCTATCTGACACCGTTATTAGAAGAACATACTTACACCGCTCATTTCGGTATTCTACCGGGCTTGCTACCGGATCTTATATATTGATACCGGGTAGATGGGTTAACAGAGTTTAGGGTCTGCATATCTATCTGACACATACATATATTAGTAAAACATACTTACACAGCCTACTTTGGTATTTTACTATGCTTTATACCCATATTTGGGTATTCGATCGGGCTTCCTACCGGGTTATATATATTTATTATATATATTATATAGTAAGCGGGAGAGGTCACTACTTGCTTTGCACACGTACAGATATAAGGGTATAAGGGAAATCAAGCAGTCCATATTTGGGTTTTCGACCGGGCTTGCTACCGAATCATATATATTTATACCGAGTAAACGGGAGAGGTCCCTATTGGCTTTACTCACTTACAGGTATAAGGGAAATCAAGCACTCCATATTTGGGTATTCGACCGGGCTTGCTACCGGATGATATTTATTTATACCGAGTAGACGGGAGAGGTCCCTATTGGCTTTGCTCACTTACAGGTGTAAGAGAAATCAAGCACCCCGTTTTGGGGTATTCGACCGGGCTTGCTACCGGATCATATATATTTACACCGAGTAGACTGGATAGGTTACTACTGGCTTTGCTCAAGTACAGGTATAAAGGAAATAATTTGGGTATTTGACCAGGCTTGCTACCGGATCATAAATATGTATACCGAGTACACGGGCGAGGTCACTATTGGCTTTGCTCACTTATTGTAGTAATAATAATAATAATAATAATAATAATTGAAATCCGAAAGGATATTATTTTCCAATAACTAATCATTACAAAAGTTTTAAATTGTGTGTAAGTAAATAGAAATATCATGTTGTAACGTTTTTATTTTTATTTTTTGACATAGAATATATGCAATTATTGTATATACACATCTGCATTATCTATGCATTGTCTTAAAGTTTGGTTTTGCTTTGTGTTTCAAAATAAACAATACACAATATATACTCAGTTGCATTGTATATGCAAAAACATTTGGTTATGTTTGATTGTGCTATGATATATGCAATGAAATAGATTCACTTGAATTATATCCTAGACGATACATTGTGCAACGCCACATGTATTTTGTTGTAATCGTCATGATGAGTTATGTATTATTTGTTCGTTTAGTGCTTGAAATCTTTATCAGATGATATATATATAAACTGAAAACATGATAGTTACATATTGCATTTAAATACATGTCTTTATATGTTTATAGTCATGTGTATGAACATTATATAAAACAATATTCATAATTCGTAAAATAGAAATGTAAAATAAAATAAAATATAAATATTTACAAAGATGCAATGTCCATGGAATGTGAATTTTAATCTCACGTGGGCTTACTCATATTGTGTATTACATAGTGAAAGACTGTGTGTATGAAATAGATGATTAAATGATATGAAAATATTTATACCATCTTCTCCATATGTACATTTGTTTATGTTGTTTCATTTCGTATTACCTGTCATTGTATTGTGTTAACTATTTGTATCCTCACAGGCCTTAAGGCCTATTGGAATTTTGAATAAAACATATACTAATATCTTCATTTCAAGAGGATAACATATTTGGCTACATATGGTCCTCAGACAAAATATAATATGTTTACAGTTTATACAAACATAATTAAAACAATGGAACAAAAATAATAAAATGTCTAGAAACTTCATGATTTTCCTAAAAGGCTTGTATTTGAGATACATTGATTAAAGTGGGTACATCAGGCTTTTCATATGGGTCTAGGGTCCGAGTGGTATATTTGTGCCTTAAAATACATCCGTATTTTTTAAAAATAAATAATTATGATAATTTCGGTTTTAACTATTTCATTATTGCAACAAAAACTCTAATATTGCAATAAAGGATGTTTCACTTAAGACCTTATGTTTATTGACATTAAAAGTAATGTCAAAGGTTTTAACTACCCGTTACGACCTTTATGCACACATATGTTTGTAATTGACAATGTGTTGTATGTACAATGCATGCACATGTGCGTGCGTGCGTGCATGTCATGTATGAATGTATGCATGTATGCATGCATGTATGTATGCGACCCTTTAATACTGGGGCCTCGATATGCACACGCCAATCTACCAGATATTAATATCTAAGATTCGGTAGTTAGCCCGGTGGAATTCACTAATAGTGAACTCTCCTGTGTACTCTGTATAAATATATCATATCAGGTAGCAAGCCCGGTAGAATACATAAATATGGAGTACTTCACTTCCCTTATATCTATAAGTGTGCAAACGCACACATAGTGAACTCTCCTGTATAAATATATCAGATCAGGTAGCAAGCCCGGTAGAATGCCCAAATACAGAGTGCTTCATTTCCCTTGTATCTATTAGTGCGCAAACGTACTAATATGTAATCTCCTGTGTACTCTGTATAAATAGATAAGATTAGATAGCAAACCAGGTAAAATACCCAAATATGGAGTGCTTCACTTCCCTTATATCTAATAGTGCGCAAACGCTCTAATAGTAAACTCTCCTGTATACTCTGTATACATAGATAAGATCAGGTAGCAAGCCCTGTAGAATACCCAAATATGGAGTGCTTCATTTCCCTTATATCTATAAGTGTGCAAACACACTAATAGTGAACTCTCCTGTGTACGCTGTATAAATATATCAAATCAGGTAGCAAACCGGGTAGAATACCCAAATATGGAGTGCTTCATTTCCCTTATATCTATAAGTGTGAACGCACTAATAGTGAACTCTCCTGTGTACTCTGTGTACATATATATAAGATAAATGTAGACGATAAACTCATTTAATCTACTAGCCGGTATCAATACATACTATTTGTTAGCAAACCTGATGGAATACCAAAGTAGGCGGTTCGAATGTATATATGTCTATATTGATATCTGATATCAATATATAAGATCCGGTAGCAAGCCCGGTAGCAAAATGAGATATAGGGTCCTATAGAAACCACAGCGTCCGAACGCAATGGCATCGCAGGTCCGCACTGTACTGTAAACAAGGAATTAATTATACAATGAAGGAGACAAAATACAACAGAAAGGGTGGTAAAGACAGGGTTATCGACTTGGAACGGTCGGTAGACAATAAGGCCTACAGGTTAGCTTGAATCGATTTTATGTGTACACAATCATTGCTATTATCCTGTCTTCAGCGCCCAAATAGACAGTGTAAACAAAACTACATCCCATCAAAAGGAATTCTCTAACAATAAAGTCCACATCCAGAGAAAATAACAAAAGAAACACTAAGATGTTGTTGTAAAGCTATATAAAATATAAACTAAGAAACATCTCAGGATGTATCCAGAATTGTACTGAACAATCACAGCAGTTGCAGCCAAAGGGAAAACCAATCTAGGGTACGACCGACCAGAAAATCCAAGGGACGAAAGCTCATGTACCTACCTCCCTTGATCGGGGTTTCAGTAGGTGCAATCATAGAGTCCCAAGAGGTTGTCCAGTCATCGCACAAGGGAAAAGTGAAGCGTAGTGACTGACTGTAGAGGGGTCAATCACTAAACATGCAGACTGCCAGTGCGTTGTATACTAATACCAAACTAGGCGGTATATGTTTTTCTAATATATATATGTGTCAGATATATGTATGCATACCCTAAACTTAGTTAACCCATATACCCGGTATCAATATATAATATCCGGTAGCAAGCCCGCTAGAATACCAAACTAGGCGGTGTATGTTTTTCTTATATCTATATGTGTCAGATATATATGCATACCCTAAACTCAGTTAACCCATATTTACCCGGTATCAATATATAATATCCGGTAGCAAGCCCGGTAGAATACATAAATATGGAGTACTTCACTTCCCTTATATCTATAAGTGTGCAAACGCACACATAGTGAACTCTCCTGTATAAATATATCAGATCAGGTAGCAAGCCCGGTAGAATGCCAAAATATAGAGTGCTTCATTTCCCTTGTATCTATTAGTCGCAAACGTACTAATATGTACTCTCCTGTGTACTCTGTATAAATAGATAAGATTAGATAGCAAGCCCAGTCGAATACCCAAATTGCTTGATTTCCATTATATCTATAAGTGAGCGAAGCCAATAGTGACCTCTCCTGTCTACTCATTATAAATATATATGATCCGGTAGCAAGCCTGGTCGAATACACAAATATGGTGTGATTGATTTCCCTTATACCTGTATGTGAGCAAAGTCAATAGTGACCTCTCCTGTCTACTCATTATAAATATATATGATCCGGTAGCAAGCCTGGTCGAATACACAAACATGGAGTGCTTGATTTCCATTATATATATAGTTGAACAAGGCCAATAATGACATCTCCCATCTACCTTTATAGATAAAGGTGTAATGAATATAATACACTGGAATACACCAATTTTTTTTATTTTCACAGAGTTTCCTCAGCCGTTTTAGAAAGTTCCTGGGCCCATTTTGATGGAGGGTTTCTCTGTTTTATGAAATAATATGAAAGCCACATAGTAATAAAAATAGACTAATTAAACTGTATATAATTGATTGGGGGGGGGGGGGGGGGGGGGGGGGGGGGGGCAACAACATTCACGTGGAATGATGCACATGTATACAGTTGCGTAAAAAAGCAGTTGTTAAAATACTTTTCAATGAAATAGTTATCGCACGCACGCTCGGCACGCACGCACGCACGCAGCCACTCACGCACGATTACACACACCCACCCACACTAGCAATTTAAAATAAAAACATAAAATTAAAACTGGAACTTATTGTTTTACGCGAGCTATTAGCGCATCAGACATGATGCATGAAAAATTCAATAAATCGTTTTCATACAAAAATAGAAAGAAAAAAAATAAGTATGAATAGAAATATTAAACAATCAAATAATCATATCTCAAATATGGAATAGAGAATAGTATAACATCTAGTATTAACATGTGTCCAGTTTGTTTTCGATTGAATCATAAATATATGTTGATACACATATATTTATGATTCAATCGATTGATCCAAATATAAGATGCTTGATTTACTTGATTGTCGTTTTTAGCGACACAAAGTCTTATGAAATCATAAAAACTATATACACTAGTCAAAATTGCTAACCGATCACTTGTTATTTTCTTATTTATTTGTCTCAGAAAAATAAAATATATGTGAAATTGGAAATAAATGTATTGAAAAATGTTCTATAAGTAATCACATCAGTAAAGCAAAGTATTTTATGAATTTCAAAGAAGTTTATTGTATCGAAATTCATAGATACCAGTAATTTCAAAATTTACAAAAATCAATATCGCGTATGACAGCCGTTTGCGTGTACAACAGCTAAACAGCGTTGTCGCATGGAATTTATGTAGTTATGTAGAAAACGCTGAGGTATGTTATTCCAAACATTGACAATGTCCCGTGTGAGGTCAGCAATATTTTGTTGCCTTGGTAACTGTCGCACACGACGGTTGATTTCGTCCCACACATGTTCGATTGGATTTAAATCCGGACTACATGGCGGCCACTCCATTATTCGAATGTTGTTGCCCTGAAGTAGCTGACGGGTAGTTCTTGCAGTATGGCAAGGTGCATTGTCTTGCATGAAATGTCATCCCACGGTTAGCGCGAATATGGGGAATAAGCGTTGGTCGAAGTATTTGTTGCTGGTATTGGTCTGCGTTCAGGTTTCCTCGAACAACCACCATATCAGTTTTAGTGTGACGCAATTATCCGAATATCGTTCCCCATGTCGTCGATAAATTCGCTCTCTGCCGTCAGACTTCTGAAAGATTAAATCTGGACTCATCTGTAAAGGCGACATTTGCCCAGTCTGCTCTGGTGAACCTCAAATACCTTCTGGCCCACTGAAGCCGAATTCGCCGGTGTCTTCCAGTCAATACTAATCCCACAAAATGTCTTCTCTCTCTCAATCCCATGATCCGTAGTCGATTTCGTACTCTTTGATCACTCACGTTTCTATTATGGTTTCTATTATGGACGCCTATTAAACGTCTGGCAATATCTGTTGCTGTTATTCTTCTATGACGAAGATGTGTTACAAGGATGTAGCGATCTTGACGCTGCGTTGTCACACGTCTTTTTGGCCTTCGGTAAAGGTCATCAACACTTCCGGTGCGATTGCACTTGAGCCAAAGGTCGTAAATTGTTGAAAAACGTCTGTTGACTGTTCTGGCTACCTATAAATATAAAACAACTCATTCTTGCGACTTTTTCAGAAATAATGAACATGGTTAGACAGAATCATGTACGAACGAACAAACGAAGTGACGGACGGACGGACGGACAGACAAGTAAACTTATGAATAAACTAACCTGCCAGAAGGATGAGGAATATTATAATACACAATACTGGACTTGAAAAAGAGAAAATAAAACGTTGAAAATCGATTAAATAAATTAATAAAAATGAACAAATTACGCAATGTCCTTTACCTGCCGAATCGAAGTACCAGCAATAATCATACCGACGGCCCGTCCACGCTCTTCCGTTGTCATCCGACGCATTTTTTATTTAATTTTTAGTAAGTTTTTGTTTGCGATTGAAACGATAAACAATTCCGAGAACACAAACACATGTTCAAATCTTACCTCGTGCAGCACGGGATAATAATGCGATTTCGCGCCAAAATAAGCCACGAGACCGGAAGTGCGGATTTTGAAGTTACAAAATGTATTGATCGTTTTGTTTGCTGCTCATATTTATTTGTATGAAATATCAACTCAAAATATACAATATTTGATATAATATTCCAAATAATAAAATGACCGGTTAGCAATTTTGACCAGTGTATGTTAAGTGCATAAGAAACTTGTATACAAAGAGTATTGTTGTGAGTATGATAGGGTCTAAATAGGTCAATACTATTATGCAAACATGAACTAATCATAAAAACTATATATGTTAAGTGCATAAGAAACTTGCATACAAAGAGTATTGTTGTGTGTATGATTGGATCTAAATGGGTCAATACTATTATGCAAACATGAACTAATATAAATACAATAAAACATCAATGTTTTAAGGTTCAGTGGATCAGCTTGTATGTTTAGTCTGCTGGACTGGATAACATTGATTGCATACTTTCATATATATAATACAATAAAAACTCAATGTTTGACGGTTTAGTGGATCAGCTTGTATGTTTCGTCTGCTGGCCTAGATAACATTGATTACCTTACATACATTTTCGGTATATTGTCTTAAAAGAATGAATTCTCAATTGAAAACACCATTGCATGACAGCTCAGGAGATCAGCGTTTACGTTTCGTCAACTGGGCTTGATTACAAGGAGGTTAATTTATAAAGAACTGTTATAAAACATATACTTAGTTATACTTAGTTCAAATCTAGTTTTTAGATAGTATGATTGTAAACCTGCGTAAAGAGTTGCTGTCTTAGGCTAAATCACACATAAACATACTATAGTTAGGAATGGTGGTTTAACCAATACTAAGTAGAATGCAATGGCCCATTCGTGTTTGTGTATTACTATTAAACAAGATTAACCCTGTAGAAAAAACAAATAGGTGTGATATTTCAATCAGAAAATATTTCTCAAGATCACTTCCATATTCAATCAATATACCATCACTTTTAATTGTTTTGATCATCTTACAGTAGTATTTATTGTGTTGTTTACATGATTTGTTATATATGTAATTTGACAACTTGATTACCAATGTATTACCTATGTCAATCACAGTGTGTGCACGTGTACAATTAATTCATTAAGTTATAAAATGTAATTCTTAAACTTTTAATAATTATATTGTTAAAAATAAATACAATTAATGGGTTTTAAACATTAGTTTAATTGTATACACATCACGTAACGATTGAATCAGTCTTAATAAATGTATCTCAAATACCATCTTTTTAGAAAAAGCATGAAGTTTCTAGACATTTTGTTCATTTTATTCGTTTTGTACCAGTGTTTTAATAATGTTTGTATAAAATGTATATATTCTATTTTGTCTGAGGACCATATGTTAGACTGGCTTGTAGCCAAATATGTATCCTCTTGAAATAAAGATATAATTATTATTATTATTATTAGTAGTAGTAGTAGTAGTAGTAGTAGTAGTATTACCTTATACCTATAAGTGAGCAAAGCCAATAGTGATCTCAACCGTCTACTCGGTATAAATATATATTATCCGGTAGCAAGCCCGGTCGAATAACCAAATATAGGGTGCTTAATTTACCTTATACATATAAGTGAGCAAAGTCAAGAGTGACCTCTCCCGTCTACTCGGTATAAATATATATGATCCGGTAGCAAGCCCGGTCGAATACCCAAATATAGTGTGCTTGATTTCCCTTATACCTGTATGTGAGCAAAGCCAGTAGTGACCTCTCCCGTCTACTCTGTATAAATATATATGATCCGGTAGCATGCCCGGTGGAATACCCAAATATAGGATGCTTGATTTACCTTATATCTATAAGTGAGCAAAGTCAATAGTGACCTCTCCCGTCTACTCAGTATAAATATATATGATCCGGTAGCAAGCCCGGTCGAATACCTAAATATGGAGTGCTTCATTTCCCCTATACCTATAAGTGAGCAAAGCCAATAGTGACCTCTCCCGTCTACTCGGTATAATATATATGATCCGGTAGCAAGCCCGATCGAATATCCAAATATGGAGTGCTTGATTTCCCTTATAGCTATAAGTGAGCAAAGCCAATAGTGACCTCTCCCGTCTACTCGGTATAACTATATATGATCCGGTAGCTAGCCCGGTCGAATAACCAAATATGGTGGGCTTGATTTCCCTTATACCTGTTAGTGAACAAAGCCACTATTGACCTCTCCTGTCTACTCAGTATAAATATATATGATCCGGTAGCAAGCCCGGTCGAATACCTAAATATGGAGTGCTTCATTTCCCCTATACCTATAAGTGAGCAAAGCCAATAGTGACCTCTCCCGTCTACTCGGTATAATATATATGATCCGGTAGCAAGCCCGATCGAATATCCAAATATGGAGTGCTTGATTTCCCTTATAGCTATAAGTGAGCAAAGCCAATAGTGACCTCTCCCGTCTACTCGGTATAACTATATATGATCCGGTAGCTAGCCCGGTCGAATAACCAAATATGGTGTGCTTGATTTCCCTTATACCTGTTAGTGAACAAAGCCACTATTGACCTCTCCTGTCTACTCTGTATAAATATATATGTTCCGGGTTGCTTCATTTCCCTTATAACTATAAGTGAGCAAAGTCAATAGTGACCTCTCCCGTCTACTCGGTATAAATATATATATGGAATACACATATATGGGTATAAAGCACAGTAGAATACCAAACTAGGCGGTGTAAGTATATTTTTCATATATATATGTGTCAGATAGATCTAAACTCAGTTAAGCCATCTACCCGATATCGATATATAAGATCCGGTAGCAAGCCCGGTAGAATGCCAAAATGGGCGGTGTAAGTATATATGCAAACTCAGTTAACTCATATACCCGGTATCAAATATAATATCCGGTAGAAAGCCCGGTAGGAGACCGAACTAGGCGGTGTATGTTTTCCAATATATATATGAGTAAGATATATATGAAGACCCAGAACTCAGTTAACCCATATACCCGGTATCAATATATCAGATCCGGTTTAAAGCCAGGTAGAAGTCCAAACTAGGTGGTGTATGTTTTCCAATATCTATATGTGTCAGATATACATGCAAACTCAGTTAACTCATTACACGGTATCAAATATAATATCCGGTAGAAAGCCCGGTAGGAGACCGAAATAGGCGGTGTATGTTTTTCCAATATCTATATGTGTCAGATGTATATGAAGACCCAGAAGTCAGTTAACTCATATACCCGGTATCAATATATCGGATCCGGTTTAAAGCCAGGTAGAAGTCCAAACTAGGTGGTGTATGTTTTCCAATATCTATATGTGTCAGATATACATGCAAACTCAGTTAACTCATTACACGGTATCAAATATAATATCCGGTAGAAAGCCCGGTAGGAGACCGAAATAGGCGGTGTATGTTTGCCAATATCTATATGAGTCAGATATATATGAAGACCCAGAAGTCAATTAACTCATATACCCGGTATCAATATATCAGATCCGGTATAAAGCCAGGTAGAAGTCCAAACTAGGTGGTGTATGTTTTTCTAATATCTATATGAGTCAGATATATATGAAGACCCAGAAGTCAGTTAACTCATATACCCGGTATCAATATATCAGATCCGATTTAAAGCCAGGTAGAAGTCCAAACTAGGTGGTGTATGTTTTCCAATATCTATATGTGTCAGATATACATGCAAACTCAGTTAACTCATTACACGGTATCAAATATAATATCCGGTAGAAAGCCCGGTAGGAGACCGAAATAGGCGGTGTATGTTTTTTCCAATATCTATATGTGTCAGATGTATATGAAGACCCAGAAGTCAGTTAACTCATATACCCGGTATCAATATATCAGATCCGGTTTAAAGCCAGGTAGAAGTCCAAACTAGGTGGTGTATGTTTTTCTAATATCTATATGAGTCAGATATATATGAAGACCCAGAAGTCAGTTAACTCATATACCCGGTATCAATATATCAGATCCGATTTAAAGCCAGGTAGAAGTCCAAACTAGGTAGTGTATGTTTTCCAATATCTATATGTGTCTATATGTGTCAGATATACATGCAAACTCAGTTAACTCATTACACGGTATCAAATATAATATCCGGTAGAAAGCCCGGTAGGAGACCGAAATAGGCGGTGTATGTTTTTTCCAATATCTATATGTGTCAGATGTATATGAAGACCCAGAAGTCAGTTAACTCATATACCCGGTATCAATATATCAGATCCGGTTTAAAGCCAGGTAGAAGTCCAAACTAGGTGGTGTATGTTTTCCAATATCTATATGTGTCAGATATACATGCAAACTCAGTTAACTCATTACACGGTATCAAATATAATATCCGGTAGAAAGCCCGGTAGGAGACCGAAATAGGCGGTGTATGTTTTGCCAATATCTATATGTGTCAGATGTATATGAAGACCCAGAAGTCAGTTAACTCATATACCCGGTATCAATATATTAGATCCGCTTTAAAGCCAGGTAGAAGTCCAAACTAGGTGGTGTATGTTTTCCAATATCTATATGTGTCAGATATACATGCAAACTCAGTTAACTCATTACACGGTATCAAATATAATATCCGGTAGAAAGCCCGGTAGGAGACCGAAATAGGCGGTGTATGTTTTCCAATATCTATATGAGTCAGATATATATGAAGACCCAGAAGTCAATTAACTCATATACCCGGTATCAATATATCAGATCCGGTATAAAGCCAGGTAGAAGTCCAAACTAGGTGGTGTATGTTTTTCTAATATCTATATGAGTCAGATATATATGAAGACCCAGAAGTCAGTTAACTCATATACCCGGTATCAATATATCAGATCCGATTTAAAGCCAGGTAGAAGTCCAAACTAGGTAGTGTATGTTTTCCAATATCTATATGTGTCTATATGTGTCAGATATACATGCAAACTCAGTTAACTCATATACCAGGATCAGATATAATATCCGGTAGAAAGTCCGGTAGGAGACCGAACTAGGCGGGGTGTGTTTTCCAATATCTTTATTAGTCAGATGTATATGAAGACCCAGAAGTCAGTTTACTCATATACCCGGTATCAATATATCAGATCCGGTATAAAGCCAGGTAGAAGTCCAAACTAGGTGGTGTATGTTTTCCAATATCTATATGTGTCAGATATACATGCAAACTCAGTTAACTCATATACCAGGTATCAAATATAATATCCGGTAGAAAGCCCGGTAGGAGAACGAACTAGGCGGTGTATGTTTTCCAATATATATATGTGTCAGATATACATGCAAACTTAGTTAACTCATATACCCGGTATCAAATATAATATCAGGTAGAAAGCCCGGTAGGAGACCGAACTAGGCGGTGTATGTTTTCCAATATCTATATGAGTCAGATATATATGAAGACCCACAACTCAGTAAACCCATATACCCGATATCAATAAAGGACATCTGGTTGAAATCCCGGTAGAATACCCATATAAGAGTTGTTTGCTTTTTTATTTCGGTAGCAAGCCCGTAAAATAATGAATATGCATATTTATATTTTCATTTTAACATCTTGAAACATATTTATGTTTGCCTTTCCCGGTCCTAATTCAAATTTTGAGTAGTCAGATAGGACGGTAGGCAGTCTAATAAAACAAATGAAAGAAGAATATCTAATATAGTGATAACAGAACAACAGAAACTTTATTTTTTTTAATTAATAAGTATTAAATTGACCTGGCATCATCCATGTATTGATGAAAATCGGTAAAATATTGAATATTGTTTTAGAACCACTGAACGGACTAGGCCAGCCTAGCTTAAACATATTTAGTCTGTGCACTTGGAATATATTTGTTCGTTGTATTAATTAAAAGTTAACTATCGCTAAATATATCTTGCTTAATATATCTTGCAGTTCAGTGGCGTAGCGTGACCAAAATCTTTATTACTCACGGGGATTGGTGCGGGAGCGGGTTGTGTATGGCTGTTTGTACACATGACATGCCGTTAAACCACAATCAAGCTTATTATTATTTTTCAGTCAATAAAAGACGTTTCAGTTTGCAATCTTGATATTTTATTACATAAGTACTGGCTACCATTAGCAGTGAGGATTATGACGTCATATATAAGCTTTAAACTGCCAATTATACCTTCCAAGGGTATAGATGTTAGCCTTTTGATTCTACAATAGGAGTGAGGCATTCTCTTCTATATAAATTTTCAAAACAGCTTTGACATAAATCATTAGCAAACTGAACCGACACATGTAGTACAATTATAATTAGTTAGAGCGCTCTTACTTGTATATGTATTTATATCGATATTGTATATATTAATGCATTAATGTAACCATGATACATATAATGTGGAAACAAAATATAAACTGTGTAAATAAAATATTTAATGTGTACATAACATGTCTTAGATGTCGAAAATATCCAACTATACAATAGTTACAATACATATTTTGTCAAATGGTATTATAATGTCCCATTGTATGACTACGACAAACTATACATAAGATAGACACATGACGATAGATTCGACAGAGACAGAGTTTATTTCCATCGTGGAGTATTGAACTTTTAGATTGAGATAGAACGTAGTTTCAGAGCTTAGTTATGCGAAACATTGAGACAAACTATGTTTGTCACATGAATATAAGACCAGTGTAAATTGGCCCTTGTATTATAACCAAAAACATCATCATCATCAGCAGCAGCAGCAGCAAAAGCAGCAGCAGCAACAGCAGCAGCAGCAGCAGAAGCATCATCATGGTCAGCAGCATCAGCATCATCATCAGCAACAGTATCATCATCATCAGCGGCATCAGAAGCTTGAGCAGCAGCATCAACGGCATCATCATCAATAGCAGCAGCAACAACAGCAAAAAAGTAGAAGCAGATAAGCACCATTCTCATCATCATCAACAGCAGCAGCAACATCATCACCATCTTCAGCATCATCATCATCATCATCATCATCATCATCATCATCATCATCAGAACAGCATCATCATCATCCGCAGCAGCATCTTCAGAAGCATCATCTTCATTGGAAGCTTAGCAACATCATCATAATCAGCAGCAGCAGCAACAACATCAGCAGAAGCAGTAGCATCATCATATTCAGCAGCATCATCATCATCAGCAGCAGTAGCTTCGGAAGTAGCAGCAACAACAACATCATCATCATCAGCAGCAGCAGCATCATCATCAGCAGCAACATCATCATATCAACAGCAGCAGCGTCAGACAGAAGCAGCAGCAGCAGCAGCAGCAGCAGCAGCAGCAGCAGCAGCGGCATCATAATCAATAGATTACATCTGCTGCAGCAAAAACATCAACAAATGTAGAAGCAGATAAGCATCATCATCGTCATCATCAGCAGCAGCAGCAGCAGCAGCAGCAGCAGCAGCAACAACATCATCTTCTTCTACAGCAGCAACAGCATCATCATCAGCAGCAGCAGCAGCATCAATAGCAGCAGCAACAACATCAATAAAAATAGAAGCAGATAAGCACCATCATCATCAGTAGCAGCAGCAGTAGCAGCAGCAGCAGCAGTAGCAGCATCAACAACAGAAGCAGCAGCAGCATCAGCTGCCTCATCATCATCAGCAACAACAACATCATCATCAGCAGCAGCAGCATCATCATCATCAGAGGCGTCAGTAGCAGCAACGACAACAGTAAAAAAGTAGAAGCAGCTAGATAAACACCTTCATCATCATCATCATCTGCAGCAGCAGCAACAACAACATCAGCAGCAGCAGCAACATCATCATCATCATCATCATCATCTGCAGCAGCAGCAGCAGCAAAACAGCATCAGCATCAGCATCAACAGCTGCAGCGTCAGCAGCAACATCATCATCAGCAACAGCATCCTCATCATCAGCGGCATCAGAAGCTTGAGCAGCAGCATCAGCAACAACAGCAAAAAAGTAGAAGCAGATAAGCACCATTCTCATCATCATCATCAACAGCAGCAGTAACATCATCACCATCTTCAGCATCATCATCATCATCATCATCATAATCATCATCAGAACAGCATCATCATCATCCGCAGCAGCATCAGAAGCCTTAGCAGCAGCAGCAGCAGCAGCAGCAACAGCAGCAGCAGCATCAATAGCAGCAGCAGCAGCAGCAATACCAAAACAGTAGAAGCGGATAAGCATCATCATCAACATCAGCAACAGCAACATCAGCATCAGCAGCAGCATCACCTGCAGCAGCAGCTTCAGAAACATCAGCAACAACATCGTCATCATCATCAGCAGCAGCAACAGAAACAGCAATAGCAAAAACAGCAACAGCAGCATCAGAAACATCATCATCTTCAACAGCAGCAGCAGCATCATCCTTAGTAGCAGCAGCATCAACAGAAGCAGCAGCATCATCAACATCAGCATCAGCATCAGAAGGTGCAGCAGCAGCCAAACAGTAGAAGCAGATAAGCATCATCAGCTGCAGCAACGACAGCATCAGCAGCAGCATCATCATCAGCAGCAGTAGCTTCGAAAGTAGCAGCAACAACAATATCATCATCATCAGCAGCAGCAGCAGCAACACCAACAACAGCAGCATCAGAAACATCATCATCTTCAGCAGCAGCAGCAGCATAACCATCATCAGCAACAGCATCATCATCATCAGCAGCAGCATCAGCAACAGCATCAGCAGCATCAGCAGCATCATCAACAGCAGCAGCATCATCATCAACAGCAGCAGCAGCAGCATCAGAAGCCTCAAAAGCACCAGCAGCAGCATCAATAGCAGCAGCAGCAACAAACAACAGCAAAACAGTAGAAGCAGAGAAGCATCATCATCAGCTGCAGCAACGACAGCTTCAGCAGCAGCTTCAGAAGCAGCAGCATCAAAATCATCATCATCATCATCTTCAACAACAGCAGCAGCAGCAGCAGCAACAACAACAACAGCATCATCAACAGCAGCAGCAGCATCTTCAGAAGCATCATCTTCATTGGAAGCTTAGCAACATCATCATAATCAACAGCAGCAACAACATCAGCAGAAGCAGTAGCATCATCATATTCAGCAGCATCATCATCATCAGCAGCAGTAGCTTCGAAAGTAGCAGCAGCAACAACAACATCATCATCATCAGCAGCAGCAGCAGCAGCATCTTCAGCAGCAACATCATCATATCAACAGCAGCAGCGTCAGACAGAAGCAGCAGCAGCAGCAGCAGCAGCGGCATCATAATCAATAGATTACATCTGCTGCAGCAAAAACATCAACAAAAATAGAAGCAGATAAGCATCATCATCATCAGCAACAGCATCATCATCGTCATCATCAGCCACAGCAGCAGCAGCAGCAGCAGCAGCAGCAGCAGCAGCAGCAGCGGCAGCAGCAGCAGCAGCAGCAACAACATCATCTTCTTCTACAGCAGCAGCAGCAACAGCATCATCATCATCATCAGCAGCAGCAGCATCATCATCAATAGCAGCAGCAACAACATCAATAAAAATAGAAGCAGATAAGCACCATCATCATCAGTAGCAGCAGCAGTAGCAGCAGCAGCAGCAGCAGCAGCAGAAACAGCATCAACAACAGAAGCAGCAGCAGCATCAGAAGCCTCATCATCATCAGCAACAACAACATTATCATCATCAGCAGCAGCATCATCATCATCAGAAGCGTCAGTAGCAGCAACGACAACAGTAAAAAAGAAGAAGCAGCTAGATAAACACCATCATCATCATCATCATCTGCAGCAGCAGCAACAACAACATCAGCAGCAGCAGCAGCAACATCATCATCATCATCATCATCATCATCTGCAGCAGCAGCATCAGCAGAAAAACAGCATCAGCATCAGCATCAACAGCTGCAGCGTCAGCAGCAGCAACATCATCATCATCAGCAGCAGCAGCAACAACAGTAGCAGTAGCAGCAGCATTTGAAGCAGCATCATCATCATCATCAGCAACAGCAGAAACAACAGCAGCAGCGGCAACAAAATCATCAGCAGCAGCAGCATAAGCTGCATCAGCAGCATTAATAGCGGTAGCAACAACAGCAAAAAACCTAGAAGCAGGTAAGCATCATCATCATCATCATCATCATACTCATCATCAACAAGCAACTAGCAACATTATTAGCTTCTGTCCGTGGTATTTATTTACTTTATTCGTGTTATTATTAAACATTCCATGAAAAAAGCTAGCATTTGCATAGCAGCCGTAGTTGTCGCCCGGTTGTTCCAGCCGGTTGATGCTTCCAAAATGAGCCACTATTATACCTCACTAGATAAATAGACGTTTCGTGACACATTATAAATTGGATGTAGGCCAACACAATAAATACTCAAAATAGAAGGTTTGCCATTAAAGGGACACTGTCCAGTCAAAGGGACACTGTCCAGTCAAACTGTTTATTATATACCTTCATTGTTATTATAAATCTGAATAGTTAAATATTAGGGAAATAATAAAAAATGGTACTTATATTTCTGTCTTCGTTGTTTTACTATAGTTATCTTTTAATTATATTCATGAGTAATAATACATGCCCAACTAGTGTTTTTTTTTACTATTTAAGATAAATCTTACACACTGATATGAAAGGTTAACGTCCCGTAGAACTTCTCGGAAGTGAGAGCAAAAATCGAGGTGCTTAAAACTTAAAACGTGCACCAAGTTTGACAATAGGTCATGCAAACAAATTCGTAAAAATTGGTGTGCAATAATTTTGGAATACGGTTCGAATGAACCAATACGAAATTTCATTACAAGAAAAACAATATATTTTTTTTTTTTAAAAATAAATGGGCGTTAGGAGTTGTGCACTTATACCCTTGAGTCTGACGTTTCGTTCGCTTTCAACCCATTTCGGTTCCTAAAGTTTCGGCCTCAACATTTTTATATATTCCGAAATATAAAATTTCTCACCGTGGCCGAGGGGTTAACGACGTTGCCTGGTAAACCTTCTCGCGTCTCACCACTGCGGGTTCGAATCCCACTCTGAGCACGACTTGTAAGTGAGGAAGTGTCGATTCTTACGGATGGCGGGAGGTGTACAGTACTGATTCTTACGGATGGCGGGAGGTGTACAGTACTGATTCTTACGGATGGCGGGAGGTGTACAGTACTGATTCTTACCCACCACAAAAAATCGACCGTTATATATAACCTTACATGCGTTAAAAATGACGTAAAAGAGCACAATACAATGCTCTCGTTTAAAACACAGACTCGAAGTAGAGACATGGAGATGGCACAAGCCTGACAAAATACCATTAAATCGGCGAAAGTGTCAATTATGTAACATCCTCGAAGACGAATTTCACCTTATTTTAGAATGTCCATTGTATCATGAACTACGCATAGTTTACATAAGCAACTATTATTGGAAACGCTCAAATATTCCAAAATTCATAGAATTGTTATGTTATAAACAAGCAAAAGTGGTTAAAATCTAGCATCATATATTAATATTTTTCTTCAGAGAAATATACCACTTCTTACCATAAATAGTGTTATTGCATTTCTAAGACGAGTACGTATGACAAGTAGATGTATAACATGCTTTTTGTAACCTATTTTAAGTTAACTACATGTACTTTAAACTATATCATTTATACAAATATATATTTACATTATGTGGAAATTGACTACCATTGACAATTGCTGATAGATTAACCATATTGTAAACTGGGTACTGATGGGCCTTTTGTATAAAATAAAGTATATGTATATATTTGATAACATGGAACATAAAACTACTGGAAGGAATAATGATAAGAGGAAATCACAGGAACAGAGTACTGGTTGATATTGTTATTGGCATCCACACTTAGTATTTTTCGTCTTAGCAATCGCATCTTCCGTGTTATTATCTACTTGGTCACAATATAACACCTTTTAAAAGCAGTCAACTTCTTTGGCAATGCAGACTGTCAAGCCATTTACTGGTCAATTCATGTTTTAGTGTCGGTAACGTTTGTTAGATAGAAGTCGGATGTAACAATGTGATTTAGTAAGATCCTTATAGTTAGCCGAGCTAAACTGGCTTCCCATAATTTGCAAAATCAGGTCAAATGTTGACTGTTAACTTTACTCGTACTTTCACGAATGTGTCACACAAAGTTGGCATCTTCCCTTTTGAAAAATGCAAGACCTAATCATTGGTTGGATACGTTTAACAAACAGTGAATCTTGCTCGACATTTGCGTCACATGTTTAATAGTGCTGCGCCCATGCACCGTTCATTTCTTAAATGCAAAACACCAGCATTTAGAAAAAAATATATATTCTCTGTAAAAAAAGTTTTGGACCAGGCAGTGTTCGAACCCGTACAATGATCGCTGAACCATGACATTCGACCATAACCCTTATTATATCAGTTGATAATTCACAATAGATCAACAATCAACAATAATTATCGTTTAAAATGAAAGTGTGCGAAAAAAATAATAATCTTTTTATTGGTTACTCGAATATGTCCGTAACTGTTACTTTTTATGGACTTTGCAACATTTTTTACAGACCCTTTGCGTGTTCGCGATATTTTGTAAAAATCAAATTTTGTTTGAAATTTAATGTTTCTGGTACCAAATTATCCGGGTAGGGTAGACCTTGGTTACTAAAAAAAGATACTTAAATTCTGTCCACTAGTTTTATTTTTATATGACTTTATATATCATGGTCCAAAACTTTTTTTACCGAATATACTTGCTTTTCTCATGCATTTTGGCAAGTGTGATGATTTTCATTCAAAATTGGAGATTGGTATGTACTGTTATATTACGAGGCCCCGACAAACAATTTTAAACACGACTTCTTAATTACTTCTAAATTGTGTATGCAGTTCATGTAATACTTATTTGATATAATACAATTAATTTAACTAGCAGATTTTATTTATTTTTAAATCTGAAATTAAATGTTTTTATTAGAAATATAAATGAACACATTTTGCAATTATAAGAAACATTGCACCTAGTAGTCTTTCATAACATTATGTCAGGGCCTCAAAACAATATTTTCCACATAAGAGGATTAACATATTTGTTATCGTCTCTAGCCGTAAAATATCCGTTATCTTTTCATCACGGTGTGATATGGTTAAATAGTCCAATGTTAGACATGCGTAACGTGTTAAATATGCGACTTTACCAAATAGATGGCAATACGTTTAATCGAATAAAACCGGACGCATCGACGGACGCAGGGATATGCACTTGAATGACAAAGTGATTGATATGAGCTCTCCGCAAGTGGGCTCGGCAATAAACTGCACGGTTTTAGGGGTTTGTTTTATGAAAAGACTGTGCCCCTTTATTAAATACTAAATATTTGACAGCCTAACACGTTGCCCTGGTTTGTGTACCATACTCGTATAAGCAAATTTACTTTAGAAAATATCAAACCCACACACATTCTTGAGTGCATCGTTATTTGTGTTCAACAGTATACAATACACTTCAACTTACACGAACTTGATATAAATAATGTTGACATGATTTCACAAATATTTAAACATCAAATAACATAAGATAACTATTAAATCTACATACACGCATTGTCCGCGACTGGAACGAATTCCTACAATATTTACAATAACCTAGACTAGCTTATTACTTATATGTTTGCCCTTTATAGAGTTAAACATTTAATTACGGATTGATTTTCAGGTTTATTTACTTTCTTATAAATGCCATTCCATATTGTTACATCTCTGGGGGAAAAAAGATATACTCTGTAAAAAAAAATTTGGACCATGGCAGTGTTCGAACCCGTACAATGATCGCTGAACCATGACATTCGACCATAACCCTTATTATCTCAGTTGATAATTCACAATAGATCAACAATCAACAATAATTATCGTTTACAATGAAAGTTTGCGAAAAAATAATAATATTTTTATTGGTTACTCGAATGTGTCCGTAACTGTTACTTTTTATGGACTTTGCAACATTTTTTACAGTCCCTTTGTGTGTTCGCGATATTTTGTTTAAATCAAATCTTGTTTGGAATTTAATGTTTCTGGTACCAAATTAACCGGGTAGGGTAGACCTTGGTTACTAAAAAAAGATACTTAAATTCTGTCCACTAGTTTTATTTTTATATGACTTTATATACCCTGGTCCAAAACTTTTTTTACCGAGTATAGTTTATAAAGGATTGTATAAGCATATGGTGCCTGATTTCTGCCATTTTTCGTTTTGTCTTTTCGTTACTTCGCCGAGAAAAAACGACAGAACGAAAAGACGACAGGATGAAAAGACGACAAAGTCAGGCTAAAAGACGACAGAACGAAAAGACGAAAGAAAGACAGAACGAAAAGACGACATTTCAAGGGGGAAATACGACATTTCAGCCATGATATTGTCGTCTTTTCGTTATTTCGTGTATCCTTCTGTCGCCTTTTCGCTTCTGATATATCGTCTTTTCGTTCTGTCGTTCTTTCATCTTTTCGTTCTGTCGTCTTTTCGTCTTTTCGCCTTCCGGTTGAAATGCGCGTTTCGGTCACTGCGGCCATTTCACGGTGACTCCTAAACGTCAGAACGATTTTGAATTGTATGGGAAAAGGGTAAAAAAGACAGCGTGTGTGCATAACTCATGTCCATTCAATAATAAACGGAGGGTTTCTATTTCTTTTAAATGTTTTTTTAAAAACGCAGAATGATCAGTTAATGTGAATATTAAAACATAATAATATAAATATAATATTTTGACTTAATTTAGAAGTAACTTTCTGGGACTTTTTTTAAAATTGATAATTATATCAGGACCAGTCGTACTAATTATACTGTTTGGAGTAAACTTCATATTCTTATTATTTAAATTGGCATGTATCAATGTAGGATGGCTTAGTGGACATTAGCTATGCACTTGTTTATATAAAAATATAATAAAATGACTTTGTAATTAATTATTTACAATCCGGGGCCGCTTAAAAATAGAGATGCTTTTGGCTACATGGCTCTTAGCGCTCATATTCTTCTATTAAAAAATAGTATGATAATGGACCTTTGGAAACGGCCGAGCACGACACATACGAAATATTGCAGTCTCGGTTTGATTGAGACTGTTCATGAGCGGTAGTGAAATATGCTAGCTACCGCTCACGCCCTCCAGCCCCGGGTTGAGCAGAACTCAATACTCATAAAATCAATAGTACACAGTTTTAACAATCCCGAAGATGGCATGCATACGGCGGTGGACATGGAGTTATTTGCTTCCCCATGGCGTACGGCGTATGGTCATGACAAACAAAAATAATGTTTTGACTTTTGACTTTTTAATTTAACACGCACTTTCCGGGACCGTTTGTTGAAACCGTCATATCACAATGATTATACCTTATATTTATCAATATAGAATGGTATAGCAAACATAACTAAGCATTTGTTTAATACATATATATAAACTTTAAACATGTACGGGACTGCAGGAACGTTTCATACACGTTCCCGCTCATTTATAAGCCAATATTTGTCATACCCTAATATTTGATTTTGAATTTAATGTTATTTAAAATATGTATGTAACATATCAAGTTGATTGTAATACGTTAATAGTTTTGAACTATATCTACAACATATGAAATATAATCGACAAGAAAGGAGGTAACACATATACACATTCTTATCATTTAATATGTGATTAGCTCAACTTTTTCAAGAAAGACAAAAAGCAATTATCATCACTTGATCGTCGTCTGCGTCCGGTTAATGTGTGTATGATTACTTTACATATAAGGGATTGAAACTTTACACGTGTGTTTGGCATCATTATACAACATCATAAAGCTATGCTACGGTCATACAACTATTAAATATGAATTAATTTAAGATCCTCTCTGTATATAATATACATATTGCAGTTACATCTTGACACTTTCAAAATAACTGATTAAGATAAAATATCACTTCAATATTCATTATATAAGGTGTAAAAAACAAACAAGACGTACTTTAGGGTTTGAAGACTTAGTTCAATTCTATACTTTTATTAGTCATAATGACATGTTTACTGTCTTACACAAGACTATTGATCGATACTTATTATGATGACCATTCTGCGTTTATAAAAACGATTTAAAAGAACTAGTAACCCTTCGTTTATTACTTATTGGACATACAGTATGCACACTCT
The DNA here is from genome assembly GCA_037043455.1 of Cyrtodaria siliqua. Taxonomy (NCBI): domain Eukaryota; kingdom Metazoa; phylum Mollusca; class Bivalvia; order Adapedonta; family Hiatellidae; genus Cyrtodaria; species Cyrtodaria siliqua. Next base: position 16,451 of record JAWPHD010017216.1, on the reverse strand, counting down.
CTGTCTGTTTGACCCAGTTCACCGACAAAATCGTCCCTACTTCTAGTAGTCACCATGAAATGCCCGCAATGACCGGAACGCACATGGCAACCGGAAGGAGAAAAGACGAAAAGACGCCCTTGAAATGTCGTCTTTTCCTTTTGTCGTTCTTTCGTCTTTTCGTTCTGTCATCTTTTCGCGCTGCATTTGTCGTCTTTTCGTCTTTTCTTTATGTCGTCTTTTCGCGGCGAAATAACCGGAAATTAGCCACCATAATATGCTAGTTATCAGATCCTTGCTTTTTATAATTTGCATATATTATTTGAACATTATAATTTGTGTATAGGTGTTAAACTTACCACAAGTAATGCTGGTATTTACGGAGAGCTCTCTCGTTACCCCGTATACATTAATAGATATGTAAAAATGATCAAATATTTGTATAAACTATTGTCTACAGAGAACATTATATTAAAAGAAATATACAAGGATTTATTATCTAACTGTAATAAGGGCGCGACGAATTGGCTAACTAATTTAAGGTTTATTGTTTAAACAATGTCTGGGATAATCCCACGAACTTACAGTATTCTATACCAGCTGTAAGCGATTCGCTTCTAAGGTACTTTTTGATTGTCTTCCCGGGTAGAACCAGTACTAAGCAATGCAGATAAAGTTTTAGTTCTAAACTATTTCCTCCAATGTCAAAGAAAGATTAATAGATAATTTCATGCAACAATGGAGATCTGATATAGAAGGCAGTAGAGTTTTAACGCTATATAGGGTGGTGAAAGAAATTTTTGATTTTGAAAAATATCTAGTAACAGTATGGTCCAAAAATAAGATTATCCGCTCATTGTTTAAGAATAGAAACGGATACTCTAGAGGAAGAACAGGAGAGAAACGCGAAAGAGTGTGCGAAATTTGTAACACTAACGATATTGAAGACGAGTACTATTTTATTTTGATCTATACTACTGACTCTAACATTAGAAACTAATGTATTCCTTAGAAACTAATGTATTCCTAAATATTACACAACTAGACCAAGCATGTTTAAATTTGTGGAATTGTTGCAGTCATCAGGGCTTTATAGCCCTGCAGTCATTAAAGAAATATAGTATTCTTAGTTTAAGTAAATTTATTTCCGATGCGCTTGTATTAAGGCTTGCTACATCCAATTTAACAGACTAAAAATAACTAGATATCTTATTTCAGAACATCCTCGTTTATCATTGACATACCATAATATGTGTATTGTTTGTTTAAATATGTATGAAGCAAAGAAAAAAACGTAATGATTATTTTGTTGTACATGTATATGCAATGTTAAAATTTGTCATGTGTGTGTATATTATAATTGTCATATATGTGTAATGATGAAAAACTGTAATAGTTTAAGTCAGTAAAAGTATCTGTCTATCGGTATGTTATTTGAACAGATTACGAAATAAATAGATCTATGTTGAAACCAACAATTAGCGTCATCACTCATATCTATGTAGTGAGGGACGGCACGTGAATAGATAGACTGGGCCTCCAACAAACTGTGTCACATACCATATATATATATAGTCATCACTCATATCTATGTAGTGAGGGACGGCACGTGAATAGATAGACTGGGCCTCCAACAAACTGTGTCACATACCATATATATATAGTCATCACTCATATCTATGTAGTGAGGGACGGCACGTGAATAGATAGACTGGGCCTCCAACAAACTGTGTCACATACCATATATATATACTCCGCAACATAATTTAAAGACCATGCTTTGATTTGGGTTATTTTTTAAAGTGCTGTAATTAAAAAATGTATTGTCTTTTTGACATTTTTAAAAGAGCGTCTCCGTGGCCGAATGGTTAACGACATTGCGTTGTAAACCGCCTCTCGCCGCTTCGGGTTCGAATCCCACAGGGAGCTCGACTTGTAAGTGAGGAAGTGTCGATTCTTACGGACTGGCGGGAGATGTACAGTACTGGTTCTACCCAGGAAAGTGTGGATGGTCTGCATCCACCACAAAAAATCGACCGTCATATATAACCTTACATGTGTTGAATACCATACAAACAAAATTTACAACTGTTACGTTACACGCATGTATTAACTTTTTATATGAATATGAAATCCATAATATTAAAAATTTAGCAAGAATCACTGTTCTTTTTTGTGGAAATCAAGAAACTACTGCCATAGACACAATATTTTATTAAACACACATCAAATACAGTCGAACATCTTTATGACATAACGAATAAATGAAAGTAGGGGGTCAAGGCCGTAAAGTCCCAAAATGTCAGTATATCTTGTATACAGTATTATTTTATCTAAACAAACTTGCAAAACTGTTTTCCCTCCTGTTATACAATCTGCTCAAAGGGCAATTACTGCTACTTTCTGAACAAAGATCGAAAATACAGAGTTAATTTTCGTGAATGCAACAACAAAAATGCTTATTTAATGATGTTAACTCAATCAATTTACAACTTTACAACAATTGTTCTCTTAAGCACTAATTATTTCCCCCATAGACACCATGGGAGGAGTAGGAGTGGTCCCTCCATGGACTCTAATTCAACCTAACGTAGACATTTTCCTTTCCTCTATAATAAACAAAAACAATGAAGCATCAGAAATTAAACTGAACTTCCTACAACATAAGGATAGTAAATATAGTAACTTTTTACAAATTTATACAGATGGTTCCAAAGATCCTGTCTCAGGACGTGTAGCATCAGCCTTTGTTATACCAACAAAAGATATTACTAAAATTACTAAAATCTCTGACGGTCTCTCAATTTTTACCGCGGAGCTAGTCGCTATAGACAGAGCCCTTAAATGGATTATTAAATACAAGCCTCCATTCTCAGTTATTTTCTCAGACTCGCTTTCAAGTCTTATGGCTATTAAAGACAGAACGAGTAGAACTCGCCCTGATCTTCTCTCAAATATTCTATATAAATTAAATGATTGCCATATTTTAAAACTTTCTGTAAACTTGGAGTGGTGCCCGGCTCATGTTGGTATAGTCGGTAACGAAAAATCAGGCTTGGACACCACTGCCGTTGACAAACCAATCCCTTTAGGACATACTGAAATTTACTCACAAATTCGGAAAATAATAAACAACAAAGTAGATCATTATTTAACTAATCAAATTAACAAGTTCCATACTTTCTCTAGACTTAAAACAAACTTCAAAATTCAGGAACCATTTTCTACCAATAGGCTTATCGATAAAGTAATTACAAGACTGTGAATGGGGTACAATCTATTACCGGCTAGTTAGGCAGCCATATAATTAACGACCTTCATAAGGATTGTCCTAACTGCCTAGTCCATTTTACTACGGAACATTATTTACTAGATTGTAGTCAGTTTGAAATACAGAGAGATATCTTAAAATTAAAATTGCTAAACTTATCATTACCCTTTAATTTAACTAACATTTTAGATCCTATCAAAAAACATAGAGTTCAAGTATTTAGCGCTCTCAGTTCTTTCATCCTGGGCACACAATTTGAAAAGAAGATTTAGACTAAACTACAATGTTGGACGGCCCAGTGGATTAGCTTGTATGTTTTGTCTGCTGGGCTCGAAAACACTGATGGTTTGATTTAAATTCGTTTATTCAGTATAATTTTACCAAATTGTAAACCCTTTCTATTAGAGTGCAGATAATCGTCGTATTTAACATTATATAAACGTCAGATGATTACTTATTAGTCTACGTAAGTAACAACATAATATATAAACTTCTTAAGAATAACATAGTCTACTTATATAGTAGACGAAATTTGGGTCATATTCAATACTGACTGCCACCTGGTTAGACGGTCGCTGTACTGGCTCTCTGGGTGGTAGTCAACACAGAGATGTACGTTATTCTTTATATGAATATTATAAACTACTTAATTGATGCAGTTATAATATGGGACTGATCCGGTGGACGCGTTGGGGCGATTTTTGAGTCTGATGACAACGCAGGCACAACGGTCCAGGACCAATGACATACTTTTATATATATAATGCGCCATGACTAAGTGAGTGTGGGGACTGCCCTACCTCATGGCGTCGTGGACATGTCTAGCTGACTTTTGATAGGACTCCATGACAGGATGAGTGTGGGGTCAACCCTATACTTTTGGTGTCATGGAGATGCTTATTAAATATTAAATATGTCCTAAAAATGTCCTAAATGTTTATCTTATAAACAATACTATTACTAAGTTACATATTCCCCCCCACTCCATCCACTCCCACTCCCTTATGTCGTATAATTCCATGTAACACTACTTTGTATGACCCCACCAGCCCCGATGTGTGATTTTAATATTTGGTTGTTTTATATCAACAGTTAAGTTAATAGAAATTCCTGGCTGTCCTATTTAGTTTTATATATGCTTATATATTCACATTGATTTTATATCAACAGCTGGGAAGATGCTATTTTTAGTTTGATCTGACGCACACATCGGGATAACGGGGTACATAATATTAACATGTAAAACCTATGTATACCTCTGCTTCATGCCCTCCCCAGTGTGGCCTCCCCGTGGCTTTGGCGGAGGGACACACTCCATTTGACGTTTTTGCTCTCATAAGCGTAAAACTCATTCTGAATTATTTTATATTGAGAGATTTGGAGTGATGTCTTACTAACAACACTGGACATTTTAACGATTTCTTTTTTAACATTATATGCTTATAATTATAAGAGTCCATACCTTTGGAAGGGAGCATTGTAGGACCATCATTTTCCCAGATCACATTTTTCACACGTGTGAAGAATAGGATCCTATTCGTCACAGATGTGAAGAATTGGATCTCATTTTTCACACAACACAGTCATATATTTCACATTTCCTGTGAAATTTGTGATCGATGAAGGTTTTTGATGTGACATGAAATCGCATTCTTCACATTTCAATATTAATGTGCAATTTTACCAAAGATGTGCATTTTTACATCTGAATCGCATTTTTCACATATTGCTGGGTTATGAACTCCGAAATGTATTTACCGTAAGTCGTATGCTATTAGGTTCGTTTCCATAGAAACTGATCCATCAAAAAGGGTTAACGTATATTAACTTGGGAGTTGTTGCGGTAGCGCAGTTGGTAGCGTGGTCGTATTTGTTGTTGCTAGGCGCTGTCGCCGTAGCGGTGCGGGTTCGATCCCGGCTAGTGCCAAACTTAATTGTAATTTATGTTAATTATGGTATGGTACATGTCCATGTGTTAGCATTTCGTGTCTGGGCTGTAACTTTGCCTCGGGTCAATGTCAAGGTGTTAAAAGACATTTGATTATATTTCGTGTCCGCTCCATACCTCCTAAATCCCTGAAAGGATTTTCATGAAACTCGGGCATGTTTGTCCATCATCTCATCGCGGCGTGGCCCACTCGGCCACGGCCACGCCGCGATGAGATTATGGACATACATGCTCGTTAGCGCGTTGGACTTGCGATCGGAGGGTCGTAGGTTTGAACCCCACTCGGAACACGTCCATGATAAAATTGGTCGGAAGCAAAGGAAATAATTAAATAATTATTCTATCATGTATATCAAAAAATTATCACTATAACAGAGACCAAAATCCCTGTTATAAGCCAAAATCCGTAATCAATGAATACGGGTCTCATTCCGTACTCAAGAGCACCATGTGTAAGAATGGTCGTAGGCAAAACATGTTATCCTCTATAAATATAGACAATTATTATTATCGAGAAAATGTGCAGAACCCATGTTCCAGGCGCGTCGGCTCAAGGTCACGGTCACGGTTGAAGGTCAAATATCCTAGCCCAGGATTTGGCGAATATTTCGTGTCCGCTCATAAACCCCTTGAAGAATTTTCATAAAACTAGGTTCAAATCTTCACCTCATCGAGGCGACTTGCAGAACCCACGTTACAGGTGAGTCAGCTCAAATTAAAGGTTGCGGTTGCAGGTCAAAGATTCGAGCCCAGGATTTCGTCTCCGATCCATATCTCCTAAACCACTTGTAGGATTTTCATGAAACTTGGTTCAAATCTTCACCTCATCATGTATGAGGAAGTTATGGAGAAGACACGTGAAAAACGGACCAACAGGACAGACTCACGGAATCGAGCAATCCTACATGTTTTACCGCATAGTTTAGCCAAGCTGTCCCTATTTAAAGCGGTCATATTGGCCAACAAGGAAAGGAACTTCTAATTATACTATTGTTCATATGAACATGTATTAACACTTCTTTTAGATACGGATGTCGCAGTCACCAGATGAGATTGTTATTATAGGTTAAAGGTGACCTAGCCTGCCAGGTATAGACAACAGATGAACTTTGATGTGAAATCCCCGTCAGGTAAATGTTTTGTATATAAAAGGGATGAAAATCGACATGTAAACTTATCATGTTAAAATATATATCAGAAGAAGGGAAAGTCTTATTATGAAAATTGGACGGCAGGTAACTCAGAATGTATGCTTTGAATTAACATTTTGATGAACATAATATTTGGTAAACAAGTTGCCGTAGCAAATCATAAAAGTGAAAGATAATGAGTATTTAATAGCTTTTGTTATTTAAACAGTAATTGAAGTTATAGGACATGTTTTAAATGTTTTTGTTTAACTTTTTCAGAATTCAACACCCATTTGTCATGCCTCTCGTTTCAATGGCTTTAATAGGAATTTTTGATATTGGTTTTATCAGCAGGTAATATATTTAGATGTCTTGTTCTTTCTTGTGTGTGAAGTCACGTACAACTGTTATGGAAGGTGTCATTCAACAGCCCTTCCATTTATCTGGATGAGGATGTGACTATATATTCATTATTAATAAAATCAAATTGTTGAACTGCTTGATGAAATGCTTGACATTTTCAGCACAATGATGGATGATTGTCCATATGTCCAATAATGTGTTTGAAAATGTGAGCACTGTGTTTTTAGCTCAGTTTCTTTAGATACTTGCTGCTCTAAAATCTTAACTGTATTCATACATACATATTGACAACCACAACACATTCTAACAAAATGTAACAATGCATGACTCACTTGTGGATTTTCTTCAATTATTGTAAGAATATTGTTTATAGTGTGTCGAAAAATTTACATTTGCGACGTAAGCTCGGTTTCTAAAACCATGCAGCCTTCAAACTTTAAACATTCAGTCCATTCAAGCATAGCTAGTTCTTGTTGCAGCTTGTATTGCAGACTGCTGGGTTTGTGTATAAATGGTTTTTTTCTTGTTCTGGTCAGTAAATGACATTATACATTTTATTTTGTATTTCAGATTTCACTAAACATGGGAACAATACTGTCTTCAAAATTGGGCTCATTTCTTGCCTCTGGAGTATGGCTCTGATGGAATGTTTTCGTTTTAGGTTTCACCGTATGATATGCAGTAAGTAATAACAGACGTTACATTTATCTTGATGATCCATATAGATATATAAATGTATTATTTTACCCATGTTTTTGAAAAAAAGGGTATATTAAAATCGCCTCTGTTTTCCGTCTGTCCGTCCATTACCGCATGTCCTCCTAAACCACTGAACGGAATTCAACCAAACTTAGGGTATGACTTCATCATATGATGACGGCATGCAAGAGCAGCATTATTTTTGGCTCCGAGCCCAGGGGCCCTCATGGGGGTCAAAGGTTACGCTAACAATTCAAATATTCAGTCAATAAAATGTAATGATTTTGGGAATATCAGTATAATTTGCTGCAGGGTCACCATGGGACTCTGGGATAGGGGTCAACAGTTCAAATACGCAAATACCCTAAACATTTTAATTCATTTACAGTGTCATACATGTATACAGAAAAGCATAAATGATACTATTTCTGATCTGAGTATCAAAGAATGATTAAAACAATTACATGTATAATGGATACAGGGCTAAAGGGAATTGACCTGTCTGAAAATGTGGGTATTTTGCGACAGGTGCCGTCAAATTCATTCTAGTTCAATTTTACTAATAATAAACATGTTTTTGTTGAGACGCTTTATCAAAAAGCTGAACATAGTAAACACAATAAGGGCCGACATATCATTTGTCCCTTCCTTAATGCTTCAAAATAAAGATAGCATTTTGTATTTAGCTCAGTTTAGGGCTATTCCATTAAAACATACATGGGACCTCAGGAAGGCACTTTTGAAATTGAACACCCACCCGTAGATGCAAAATTGAGTTTAAAGAACCATATTTCGGAAAATAGGGTTCACCCATAGATGTTTAATAAACTGCCTTCCTGGGGTCCCTGGTATTTCTTAATGGAATAGCCCTAAATAGTAGAGATCAGTTTGTTTCCAATTATTCTAGGACATGATATAAAGTAAGCGTATAAATTCCTTCCCCTCCTTTGGGGAGGCCTAAGGAAAACACAGATAATTTGATGATCCATTAATCAAATTTTTTCTTATATTTTGTTATGATTATTTCAGTCACAGCTGCGAGCAGCTTGTTCCTGCAGCGTATCACAGTGCGGATATATGTAGATATGTACAGCAGTATCTTCACCCGCCTTCTTTGAACAGCGATGGCATTCTGGATTTGTCATGTTTTCAACTGAACAATTTATGTTACTTTTAAGTTAAAAAAACAACCTAGAATAATGACTGGTGTTCACAACATTTGAGGAAAAGTGTATAAAAAATTAATTTTAGTTTAGTAATATTTTAAAGGCACTAATTTGCCAAATAATGGCAAAATTACACTACAAAATTGTTTTCCAAACCATATCCAGGTGTTCAGTCATAAAATAATGTATATGTGCCAATTAAAAGTATATGTTATTCACGGATACTTAAAATACTGGAGATGGAATATGCGTAAAATGAATTATGAGTTAACTCTTTAATTCGACTTCTAGTTTTTGGTTTGGGCTTGGCTGGTTAAAGTTGTTTATATTGCATGTTTAGTGTTTGTATTTTCAAGATATATTAGTTACATAAAGTCAAACTTGTATTAAGCAACCACTCAAGGGAGTGTCTAAAAATGATTGCTTACTAAAACAGTCATAGAACAGAAACGAATATAAAAACGTATGCAAAAATAGCGCTGTCCAAATTGGAGTCTACTTATAAAGTATGTCGACGAAAGCAAAGTAAATTACCTCTTGTAACTATTTTATGATATAGTTGTTGGGGGGAAAAACAGTTTTGTTTCAAATGGTTATTTCTTGCTAGATTGGGTAAATCTTATCTGTCATCTGTTGACTATGTTTTTGGTAATTTTGTGTGAGTGAAGGAAATTGCATTCTTGTTTTCCCTATAAAAGTCTTTGTTATTGTCTAAACACTTGTGTGATCCATCAACAAGAACACTTGGCTAATATCCTTAAATAATAATCCTTTAATCATAAATAATCAAGAATGTTGTGATGGATACGATTCTCTTGCGTCAAAAATGGTTGTTTTCACTTTTCTCACTTAAATTGACAGCAAATTATTATCATGATTATCCAATTTGGACACAATAAACCGATAATTTACGACTTACATTTCACTTACTCATTAGCGGTCACTTAATGATCGAAATTATTGATACTTGGTGTGAAAACACTCGGTCGTTGGTCGCGTTAGGCGAAAGTTGCTTATGGTAGCATAAGACAATTGGTTGCTAAATGCTTGTGGTCGCATGAGCAAGTTAGACTTTATACAACTTCTCGTCAGTAGGTTTCGTCAGTAGGCTTAGTAACGGTATACATCTGTTGTAAAGTTTTCCTGTTGGATGGGATCTTACCTAAACATTTCCAGATTCATATTAATATTAATGAAAAATGTATCAATGTGATATGGCACTTAGGGCTATTCCATTAAGACATACCGGGGACCCCAGGGAGGCAGTTTATTAATCATCTATGGGTGAACGCCATTTTCCGAAAGTTTGGGTCTTTAAACTCAATTTTGAATCTATTGGTGGGTATACAATATCAAAAGTGCTTTCCTGGAGTCCTGTGTATGTTTTATTGGAATAGCCCTTAGTGGAGTGCACTTCATGTATCGTATTTTAAATATTTCTGCTCTCTCAAAAGGGACACACGGCAATTTTTATTTTTTTAAAAATTGTTTTTCACATAACTGACATTTGTTCAATCATTAATTGTTTTTGCGTATTAGAACATTATCTTACACCAGTAATATACTCAAAACGTAATTCACTTATTTTCAAGCAGGTTTAAAGTCGAAATGATACTTGATTAATAAATTAAGAGGTAATTTAAAATGCTTTTTAAAAACTTCCAAGATTGCCATGCGTCCCTTTCATGATGTCATCAAAAAATTATGTCATTGCATTCGGACGCTGTGGTTTCTATAGGACCCTATATCTCATTTTTGTTGGAACGAATGTAACAACTTCCTGAAGATCTTTCATGATGTTACATCCATTTTATATACCAAGCAAAAATAAAAAGTACCCCTTTTTGATGAGCAAAAGCTGATATTTACACAACCCGAGTTGTGTGATTTTTTTGGGGGGTAAACAACATGTAGACAATATTGTCTCTGAAAAATTTACATAATTTTCATAGATTTAATGTGTTTTTAACAAAAATGCATGGTTTAGTGGGATAACTCCCTTTTGTACTAAACTTTTCTTCAGAAAAGTACTTTGGACTATTTATTGGTGGTGGTCTAATTATTCTATGTACACCATTCTTTACTGTTTTGCATTCTATATAATAAGAAGGGAAAAAATAAGGGGTACTTTTTATTTTTTGTCCAGTTTATATATGCTTTAAATCACAATATCCAATTCAGTGTTGCAAGCTTGAAAAGTCTGGGATATATTTCCCCTCAAGGTCAGGGAATTTGAAAAATCAGATTTTGAATAAAAATGGTCACGGAAAAGCGAACGCTTATTAAAATATAGTTGATGGCATGGACTTCAATATCTGTGATACAAATACATTTTCTTTTGGAAATTAATCTTATCAAACACAGCTATATATAAATGTTTTGCTGTGTTATTGTTATAAATATATAGTTACCATAATAGTTTCGTTTTGTTGTAAAATATATATAAATGTTTCTCTGTGTAGTTGTAATATATATATATACTGAAAGGAAAAAGAAATGCATAATGAGTATTTTCACTACATAATGTGTGTTTAATATGCTACTGCTAATATAATGGTACAGGGCGACATTGGGCCTGTCCTTCAGGAAAGAAGGTTTAAACAGCAATGAACACAACAATGGTTACCCCTTTAAAGTTTCATTATCGACGGAATGCGCATTTGGCTCAAGCCGGTAGGCTTTAAACGTGCAATCATTAAACACAATACTGAAATGGCTCGACTTTTTCATGCGAAACTTCCAACATTTATGAATTTCGTGTAACAAAGTATACTTTAATTAAAAGGTCTACTGCATGACATAGTTGTCCTTTCTGTAATAAGTTGTATCCCCTTTTTGTACAAAACAGGTTGAGATATATCTGGAATAATACGTGGAATTGAATTGAATTGAAATGAATGTTGTTTAACGGCTCATCAACACAGTATAGGTCGTTTAGAGCCGCCCCAGATAGAGGCGAAGGATACATAGGAATCCGGGAACCTGCCCTACTCTTATTATCGAATAGATTCCTATGGGTCTTTAACGTGCTCGGAGAATAGACCGATACACGGGACCGCCCGGTTTACGTCCCCATCCGACGGACGAGGCTAAGGGAATAATACGTGGAATTGGGTTTATATAATAGTGTAGTATATATAGGCAATATTTTGATTATGCATTCCTTTTTCCTTTCAGTATATTATATAAATGTTTCAATGTGTAATAAATATATAACTGTTTCCCTGTGTAGTATGTACATCATTGTTTATTTCCTGTTTTGCATTCTATATAAGAAGTGAAAAAATAAGGGGTACTTTTTACTTTTGCTCAGTTTATGTATGCCTTCTTTAATTTTCCCCCAAGGTCAGGGGATTTTTAAAAATCAGATTATTTTTTTTTTTAAAAAGTCAGTGAAATGTCAGAATGCAATTTCATTATCCAAATTCATTATCAGTTACTTTTATTTATTTTTTTAAAGAAATTTGTTTAAATTCATTACTTTTGTATGATAAAAGTTGTGACTGTACGACCATTTTAAAAATAATGTACAGATGTAAATTTTTTGAATTCAAAACAATGGCAAAATGGGTGGAGTGGACGGCTGTAGGGGAGGTGGAGGCCGATTAAATTGCATCAAATTGATGGGGTGAAAAATGACATTTGGTCAGGGAAGATGGAATTTTATTTGGCTGATATAAATCTTTCACTGTGTAATAAATATATAAATGTTTCCCTGTGTAGTATGTACACCATTGTTTATTTCCTGTTTTGCATTCTATATAAGAAGTGAAAATATATGGGGTACTTTTACTTTTGCTCAGTTTATATATGCCTTCTTTATTTTCCCCCAAGGTTAGGGGATTTTTAAAAATCAGAAATTAAATTTTTAAAAAATGTCAGTGAAATGTCAGAATTAAACTTGGTTTGATGCAATTTCATTATCCAAATTTATGCAGGATTTATCAGTTAGTTGTTTTTTTTAAAGAAACTTGTTTAAATTCATTACTTTTGTATGATAAAAGTTGTGACTGTATGACCATTTTAAAAATAATGTACAGATGTAAAATGTTTGAATTCAAACCAAGAGCAAAATGGGTGGAGTGGACGGCTGTAGGGGAGGTGGAGGCCGATTAAATTTCCCATGAACAATCTAGACTGTTTCTCGATTATGACGTGGAGCGGTCATAATTTAATGTACTGTTTCATGATTGCAATTGTTGTAATATATTATATAATGTTCCACTGTGTTGTAATAAATATATAAATGTTCCACTGTGTTGTAATAAATATATAAATGTTCCACTGTGTTGTAATACATATATAAATGTTCCACTGTGTAGTTGTATTAAATATATAAATGTTCCAGTGTAGTTGTGTAATAAATATGTAAATGTTTCCCTGTGTAGATGTAATAAATATATAAATCGCCCGACTGTTTTTGTAGTTGTTTCTCCAATGAGAAGGATTAAGTTTATTGCAGGCGTGGAATTTGCTCCGTTTTACCCTGTGGAAGTATATAATGGACGATTTTATGAGTGTCTGCTTATGTTGAATATTAAATTTGAATAGCTTAAAAAAAGACAGCAAAGATTCTGCCTTCATTGGCTTTATTACCTTTATAAAAAAAATTATAAAACAAGGTGAATGGACATTGTTGAACCCAAGACACCATATAAAACGCTGGATTATGTTCGTGAGTCGTTTGTTTAGCTTGTCTGTTTTTGACAAATTTAGGTATTTTCACCACTTAATAGTTGTCTGCATACTCTGGTTAATGTTTTGTATGTAAGCTTGTATCTACTTCATATATAAGATTGGAACTTCACATATCTTGCAACATCATTAGTCCTGACGGATGAGTCTGCACCGAAAATTGCAATAGTTTGCACATATAACGTAGCTCAAACTATGTACACTTATGTTGTTATTGTTATTACTGATCAAAGATCAGCAGAGCTTATGCCATGGTGTTGTATCCGTCGTCCGTCTGTCCGTAAACTGTTTTTGTATCGACTACTCTGAAACTACTAGATGGATTTTCATGAAACTTTACAGGGATGTTGCCCATGATGTCTAGTTGATCCTAGCAAATATTCACGTTGATGTGAAATCCAAGATGGCTGCCAAAACTTAAAATAGATTTTAAAAAAAAAGTTTGTGGTGACTACTTCTTGAAAAGGAAGCAATATTGATATGGGATTTCTAAAATGATCTATATGACACGATGTTGATCCTTATCGAAAATCATTTTGATTTGTCATTTTGATTCGACGTTAAACATAGCTGCCAGAGGCCATCTTTGTTCACATAGTAAAAACTACAGTAGCGACCACTCATCTAAAACTACTCAATGGATTTTCATGAAACTTCAAAGGAATATTGCTCTTGATGTCTTATTGATCCTAGCAAAATGTCAGGTCGGCCGGAAATTCAAGATGGCTGCCACGGCTAAAAATATTTTTTTTAAAAACAAGTTTGTAGCGACTACTTCTTGAAAACTATATGATATCGAAAAGTATTTTTATTCGACATTAAAAATTGCCGCCAGTGGCCATCTTTTTTTACATAGAGATGGAATAAAAACATGTAGCGACTGCTTCTCTGAAACTTCTGGACAGATTTTCATGAAACTTGTCAGAAAGGCCAGCCGGAAATTCAAGATGGCCACCACAGCTAAAAATAGATTAAAAAACAAACATTTGTAGCGACTACCTGAAAACTATAAGTGATATTGACATGGGACTTCTAAAATGATCAGCATGTCATGATGTTGATCCTTGTCAAAAAAAAAATATTCGACATTAAACATGGCTGCCAGCGGCCGTATTTGTTTATACAAAATTATATAATAAAAACTTGTAGCGACTACTCCTCTGAAACTACTTGACAGATTTTCATGAACTATACAGAAATGGTGCTCTTGATGTCTAGTTGATCCTAGCAAAATTTCAGACTGGCCGGAAATTCAAGATGGCCACCACGGCTAAAAATAGATTTAAAAAAATAATTTTTTAGCGACTACTTCCTGAAAACTAGAAGTGATATTGATATGGGACTTTTTTTAAAATTATCAGCATGGCATGTTGTTGGTCAGTGTTTAAAATCATATTGATTCAATGTTAAACATGGCTGCCAGTGGCCATCTTTGTTTACATAGAGTTAGATAGTCAAAGCGTGTAGCGACTACTCCGCTGAAACTACTTGACGGATTTTCATGAAACTTCGCAGGAATGTTGCTCTTGATATCTAGTTGATCCTAGCAAAATGTCAGGTCAGCTGACATGACTGCTAAAAATAGATTTTAAAACAAAAAATAAATGTCCTTTGACGTCTTAGTATGACTTTGACCTTGGAGCCATGGACCTGGATTTTGTGCACGATACTTCGTTTGGTTGTGGTCACTCCCCTATAACTCTGTATATACAAAGGTTGTGCCGAGCCGACAACACCTATGGGTGAGACACCGAGAAAAGTATTTGTTTATGGCCGAATTGTATAGGTTTCTCTCCATGAAGATGAAAATTGTGATGGCACCTGTTTTGTTTTGTTTGTTTATAGCTCTACTGGCCAGCAGAGCTTATGGGATGCCGAGTTGTCCGTCGTCCGGCCGTCGTCCATTGTCCGTTGTTTACTTTTGTCTCGTTAAGACGATAGAGCCTTCATTTTTCATCTGATCTTTACCAAACTTTACCAGATTGTTAATGTCAATGAAAGCTCGGACAAGTTCGAAAACCAGCCAAATCGGACCAGTAACAGCGGAGTTATGGCCCTTGATTTTGTTAAAAATGCTATATTTTGCCTCGTTAAGGCCTTCATTTTTCATCTGATCTTTACCAAACTTTACTAAATTGTTAATGTCAATGATAGCTCCGACAAGTTCGTAAACCAGCCAGATGAAACCAGTAACAGTGGAGTTATGGCCCTTGATTAGTTAAAAATGCTATATTTTGCCTCGTTAAGACGATACGGCCTTCATGTTTCTTCCGATCTTTACCAAACTTTACCAGATTGTTAATGTCAATAAAAGCTCGAACAAGTTCGAAAACCAGCGAGATCGGACCAGTAACAGCAGAGTTATGGCCCTTGATTTCATTAAAAATGCTATGTTTTGCCTTGTTAAGACGATAGGTCCTTCATTTTTCGTCTGATCTTTACCAATCTTTTCCAGATCGTTCTTTTTTCTTTTTATTATTTTTTTCTTTGTTTAAATTTTTATTTTTTTTATTTTTTTATTTTTCTAATTTTTTTTATTTTTTTTTAATTTTTATTTTTTATTTTTATTTCATTTTATTTTTTTTTATTTTTTTTGTGTTTTTTTTTATTGTTTTTATTTTTTGAATTATTAATATTGAGTAGATATAACTATGCATTAATATTAGATTATGTAGTGTTTTTTTGTCGGTGAAAAGTAAAAGCACGTAGATTTTGAATTTTAAATGTATTGGTTTCTAATAGAGGATGTAATTTGGTGCACAAACGAAGCCATGTTTAGATGTATTGGTTCCTGTCTGAAGTCATTCTTACATTTCAGGATGTGGAACCGATATGCAGCTAGTCGTTCTTCATTTACAACGACGAATGACGCAATATTGCACATGAGGAGGACATTTTTTCCATTTTGTGTCCAAATGCCCTTGACACCATGGTCTAACATATCAAAGACACACGTTTAATCTAAAAGGAAAGAATATAATTGGCAATAGACAAAACGTTAAGTTTAATACAGAAACTGGAAAATTGCAAGTACCAACGAAATCGAGCCCTGATAGCCCTGTTCGAAAGATCTTGAAATTAAACATACCAAAAAAGTCCGTCCAAAAGCAGTTATTTAGTAAAACTGTGCCAATGGAAAGTACTATTTTTGAGCATTGATCCAGTACTTTTAATTACATGCAATATCTCTTTATCTGATG
>JAWPHD010017215.1:20000-45814 GCA_037043455.1 Cyrtodaria siliqua | reverse complement strand
CTGACACATATATACACATATATATTCCGTTCTTACATATATATATTCCGTTCTAACACGTACATATTCCATCCTTACACATATATATTCTGTTCTTACAGATATATATTCCATTCTTACGCATATATATTCAGTAATTACGCATATATATTCAGTTCTTACACATATATATTCAGTTCTTACAAATATATATTCAGTTTTTTACACATATATATTCAGTTCTTACACATATATATTCAGTTCTTACACATATATATTCCGTTCTTACACATATATATTCCGTTATTACACATATATATTCCGTTCTTACACGTATGTATTCCGTCCTTACACATATATATCCCGTTCTTACACATATATATTCAGTTCTAACACATATATATTTAGTTCTTACGCATATATATTCAGTTCTTATGCATATATATTCCGTTCTTACGCATATATATTCAGTGCTTACACATATATATTCCGTTCTTACACATATATATTCCATTCTTACACATATATATTCACTTCTTACACATATATATTCACTTCTTACACATATATATTCAGTTCTTACACATATAAACACATATATATTCCGTTCTTACATATATATATTCCGTTCTAACACGTACATATTCCATTCTTACACATATATATTCTGTTCTTACAGATATATATTCCGTTCTTACGCATATATATTCAGTAATTACGCATATATATTCAGTTCTTACACATATATATTCAGTTCTTACAAATATATATTCAGTTTTTTACACATATATATTCAGTTCTTACACATATATATTCAGTTCTTACACATATATATTCCGTTCTTACACATATATATTCCGTTATTACACATATATATTCCGTTCTTACACGTATGTATTCCGTTCTTACACATATATATCCCGTTCTTACACATATATATTTAGTTCTTACACATATATATTCACTTCTTACACATATATATTCACTTCTTACACATATATATTCAGTTCTTACACATATAAACACATATATATTCCGTTCTTACATATATATATTCCGTTCTAACACGTACATATTCCATTCTTACACATATATATTCTGTTCTTACAGATATATATTCCGTTCTTACGCATATATATTCAGTAATTACGCATATATATTCAGTTCTTACACATATATATTCAGTTCTTACAAATATATATTCAGTTTTTACACATATATATTCAGTTCTTACACATATATATTCAGTTCTTACACATATATATTCCGTTCTTACACATATATATTCCGTTATTACACATATATATTCCGTTCTTACACGTATGTATTCCGTTCTTACACATATATATCCCGTTCTTACACATATATATTTAGTTCTTACACATATATATTTAGTGCTTACGCATATATATTCAGTTCTTATGCATATATATTCAGTTCTTACGCATATGTTCAGTTCTTACAGATATATATTCAGTTCTTACGCATATATATTCAGTTCTTACGCATATATATTCAGTTCTTACGCATATATATTCATTTCTTACACATATATGTTCAGTTCTTACACATATATATTCCGTTCTTACACGTACATATTCCGTTCTTACACATATATATTCCGTTCTTACACATATATATTCCGTTCTTACACATATATATTCACACTTCTTATTCATATATATTCAGTTCTTATCCATATATATTCCGTTCTTACATATATATACGCATATATATTCCGTTCTTACACATATCTATTCCGTTCTTACACGTGCAAATTCCGTTCTTACACATATGTATTCCGTTCTTATGCATATATATTCAGTTCTTACTCATATATATTCAGTTCTTACACATATATATTCAGTTCTTACAAATATATTTTTACTTCTTACACATATATATTCCGTTCTTACACATATATATTCCGTCCTTACACATATATATATTCCGTTCTTACACATATATATTCAGTTCTTACACATATATATTCAGTTCTTACGCATATATATTCAGTTCTTACGCATATATATTCCGTTCTTACACATATATATTCCGTTCTTACACATATATTCCGTTCTGACGCATATATATTCCGTTCTTTCGCATATATATTCAGTTTTACGCATATATATTCAGTTCTTACGCATATATATTCAGTTCTTACGCATATATATTCCGTTCTTACGCATATATATTCCGTTCTTACACGTATTTATTCCGTTCTTACACATATATATTCCGTTCTTACACATATCTATTCCGTTCTTACACATATATATTCCCTTCTTACTCATATATATTCATTCCTTACGCAAATATATTCCGTTCTTACGCATATATATTCAGTTCTTACACATATATATTCCGTTCTTACACATTCATATTCCGTTCTTACACATATATATTCCGTTCTTACACGTATTTATTCCGTTCTTACACATATATATTCCGTTCTTACACATATCTATTCCGTTCTTACACATATATATTCCGTTCTTACGCATATATATTCCGTTCTTACGCATATATATTCCGTTCTTACGCATATAAATTCCGTTCTTACACATATATATTCAGTTCTTACACATATATATTCACTTCTTACACATATATATTCACTTCTTACACATATATATTCAGTTCTGACACATATATACACATATATATTCCGTTCTTACATATATATATTCCGTTCTAACACGTACATATTCCATTCTTACACATATATATTCTGTTCTTACAGATATATATTCCATTCTTACGCATATATATTCAGTAATTACGCATATATATTCAGTTCTTACACATATATATTCAGTTCTTACAAATATATATTCAGTTTTTTACACATATATATTCAGTTCTTACACATATATATTCAGTTCTTACACATATATATTCCGTTCTTACACATATATATTCCGTTATTACACATATATATTCCGTTCTTACACGTATGTATTCCGTCCTTACACATATATATCCCGTTCTTACACATATATATTCAGTTCTAACACATATATATTTAGTTCTTACGCATATATATTCAGTTCTTATGCATATATATTCCGTTCTTACGCATATATATTCAGTGCTTACACATATATATTCCGTTCTTACACATATATATTCAGTTCTTACACATATATATTCACTACTTACACATATATATTCACTTCTTACACATATATATTCAGTTCTTACACATATATACACATATATATTCCGTTCTTACATATATATATTCCGTTATAACACGTACATATTCCGTGCTTACACATATATATTCCGTTATTACACATATATATTCCGTTCTTACACGTATGTATTCCGTTCTTACACATATATATCCCGTTCTTACACATATATATTCAGTTCTTACACATATATATTTAGTTCTTACGCATATATATTCAGTTCTTACGCATATATATTCCGTTCTTACACATATATATTCCGTTCTTACACATATAATCCGTTCTGACGCATATATATTCCGTTCTTTCGCATTTATATTCAGTTTTACGCATATATAGTCAGTTCTTACGCATATATATTCCGTTCTTACACATATCTATTCCGTTCTTACACATATATATTCCGCTCTTACTCATATATATTCAGTCCTTACGCATATATATTCCGTTCTTACGCATATATATTCAGTTCTTACACATATATATTCCGTTCTTACACATTCATATTCCGTTCTTACACATATATATTTCGTACTTACACGTATTTATTCCGTTCTTACACATATATATTCCGTTCTTACACATATCTATTCCGTTCTTACAAATATATATTCCGTTCTTACGCATATATATTCCGTTCTTAGGCATATATATTCCGTTCTTACGCATATATATTCAGTTCTTACACATATATATTCCGTTCTTACACATATATATTAAGTTCTTACACATATATATTCACTTCGTACACATATATATTCCGTTCTAACACGTACATATTCCGTTCTTACACATATATATTCTGTTCTTACACATATATATTCCGTTCTTACGCATATAAATTCAGTTCTTACGCATATTTATTCAGTTCTTACACATATATATTCAGTTCTTACAAATATATATTCAGTTTTTTACACATATATATTCAGTTCTTACACATATATATTCAGTTCTTACACATATATATTCCGTTCTTACACATATATATTCCGTTCTTACACGTATATATTCCGTTCTTACACATATATATCCCGTTCTTACACATATATATTCCGTTCTTACACATATATATTCCGTTCTTATGCATATATATTCAGTTCTTACGCATATATATTCCGTTCTTACGCATATATATTCATTTATTACACATATATATTCCGTTCTTACACATATATATACAGTTTTTTACACATATATATTCACTTATTACACATATATATTCAGTTCTTACACATATATATTCCGTTCTTACACATATATACACATATATATTCCGTTCTTACACATATATATTCCGTTCTTACACGTACATATTCCGTTCTTACACATATATATTCCGTTCTTACACATATATATTCCGTTCTTAAGCATATACGTTCTGTTTCTTACGCATATATATTCAGTTTTACGCATATATTTTCAGTTCTTACGCATATATATTACGTTCTTACACATATATACACATATATTTTCCGTTCTTACACATATATATTCCGTTCTTACACGTACATATTCAGTTCTTACACATATATATTCAGTTCTTACACATATATATTCAGTTCTTACACGTATATATTCACTTCTTACACATATATATTCCGTTCTTGCACATATATATTCAGTTCTTTCACATATATATTCAGTTTTACGCATATATATTCAGTTCTTACGCATATATATTCAGTTCTTACGCATATATATTCCGTTCTTACACATATATATTCCATTCTTACACGCATTTATTCCGTTCTTACACATATATATTCCGTTCTTACACATATCTATTCCGTTCTTAAGCATATATATTCAGTACTAACGCATATATATTCCGTTCTTACGCATATATATTCAGTTCTTACACATATGTATTCCGTTCTTACACATATATATTCCGTTCTTACACATATATATTCCGTTCTTACACGTATTTATTCCGTTCTTACACATATATATTCCATTCTTACATATATCTATTCCGTTCTTACACATATATATTCCGTTCTTACGCATATATATTCAGTTCTTACACGTATTTATTCCGTTCTTACAGATATATATTACTTTCTTACACATATCAATCCGAAGTTGGAGAGCAGTAATGTGATCTGTTCTAATTACTGTTCTAAGTTTGAGAGCAGTAATGTGATCTGTTCTAATTACTGTTCTAAGTTTGTGAGCAGTAATGTGATCTGTTCTAATTACTGTTCTAAGTGTGAGACCAGTAATGTGATCTGTTCTAATTACTGTTCTAAGTTTGAGAGCAGTAATGTGATCTGTTCTAATTACTGTTCTAAGTTTGTGAGCAGTAATGTGATTTGTTCTAATTACTGTTCTAAGTTTGAGAGCAGTAATGTGATCTGTTCTAATTACTGTTCTAAGTTTGAGAGCAGTAATGTGATCTGTTCTAATTACTGTTCTGAGTTTGTGAGCAGTAATGTGATCTGTTCTAATTACTGTTTTAAGTTTGAGAGCAGTAATGTGATCTGTTTTAATTACTGTTCTAAGTTTGAGAGCAGTAATGTGATCTGTTCTATGTTTGCGAACAGTAATTTGATCTGTTCTAAGTTGGTGAGCAGTAATGTGATCAGTTCTAATTACTGTTCTAAGTTTGAGAGCAGTAATGTGATCTGTTTTAATTACTGTTCTAAGTTTGAGAGCAGTAATGTGATCTGTTCTATGTTTGCGAACAGTAATTTGATCTGTTCTAAGTTTGTGAGCAGTAATGTGATCTGTTCTAATTACTGTTCTAAGTTTGTGAGCAGTAATGTGATTTGTTCTAATTACTGTTCTAAGTTTGAGAGCAGTAATGTGATCTGTTCTAATTACTGTTCTAAGTTTGAGAGCAGTAATGTGATCTGTTCTAATTACTGTTCTAAGTTTGAGAGCAGTAATGTGATATGTTCTATGTTTGCGAACAGTAATTTGATCTGTTCTAAGTTTGTGAGCAGTAATGTGATCTGTTCTAATTACTGTTCTAAGTTGGAGAGCAGTAATGTGATCTGTTCTAATTACTGTTCTAAGTTTGAGAGCAGTAATGTGATCTGTTCTAATTACTGTTCTAAGATGGAGAGCAGTAATGTGATCTGTTCTAATTACTGTTCTAAGTTTGAGAGCAGTAATGTGATCTGTTCTAATTACTGTTCTAAGTTTGAGAGCAGTAATTTGATCTGTTCTAATTACTGTTCCAAGTTTGAGAGCAGTAATGTGATCTGTTCTAATTACTGTTCTAAGTCTGAGAGCAGTAATGTGATCTGTTCTATGTTTGCGAACAGTAATTTGATCTGTTCTAAGTTTGTGAGCAGTAATGTGATCTGTTCTAATTACTTTTCTAAGTTTGAGAGCAGTAATGTGATCTGTTCTAATTACTGTTCTTTGTTTGCGAACAGTAATTTGATCTGTTCTAAGTTTGAGAGCAGTAATGTGATCTGTTCTAATTACTGTTCTAAGTTTGAGAGCAGTAATGTGATCTGTTCTATGTGTGCGAACAGTAATTTGATCTGTTCTAAGTTTATGAGCAGTAATGTGATCTGTTCTAATTACTGTTCTAAGTTGGAGAGCAGTAATGTGATCTGTTCTAATTACTGTTCTAAGTTTGAGAGCAGTAATGTGATCTGTTCTAATTACTGTTCTAAGTTGGAGAGCAGTAATGTGATCTGTTCTAATTACTGTTCTAAGTTTGAGAGCAGTAATGTGATCTGTTCTAATTACTGTTCTAAGTTGGAGAGCAGTAATGTGATCTGTTCTAATTACTGTTCTAAGTTTGAGAGCAGTAATGTGATCTGTTCTAATTACTGTTCTAAGTTTGAGAGCAGTAATATGATCTGTTCTAATTACTGTTCTAAGTTTGAGAGCAGTAATGTGATCTGTTCTATGTTTGCGAACAGTAATTTGATCTGTTCTAAGTTTGTGAGCAGTAATGTGATCTGTTCTAATTACTGTTCTAAGTTTGAAAGCAGTAATGTGATCTGTTCTAATTACTGTTCTATGTTTGAGAGCAGTAATGTGATCTGTTCTAATTACTGTTCCAAGTTTGAGAGCAGTAATGTGATCTGTTCTAATTACTGTTCTAAGTTTGAGAGCAGTAATGTGATCTGTTCTAATTACTGTTCTAAGTCTGAGAGCAGTAATGTGATCTGTTCTATGTTTGCGAACAGTAATTTGATCTGTTCTAAGTTTGTGAGCAGTAATGTGATCTGTTCTAATTACTGTTCTAAGTTTGAGAGCAGTAATGTGATCTGTTTTAATTACTGTTCTAAGTTTGAGAGCAGTAATGTGATCTGTTCTAATTACTGTTCTAAGTTTGAGAGCAGTAATGTGATCTGTTCTATGTTTGCGAACAGTAATTAGATCTGTTCTAAGTTTGTGAGCAGTAATGTGATCTGTTCTAATTACTGTTCTAAGTTTGAGAGCAGTAATGTGATCTGTTCTAATTACTGTTCTAAGTTTGAGAGCAGTAATGTGATCTGTTCTAATTACTGTTCCAAGTTTGAGAGCAGTAATGTGATCTGTTCTATGTTTGCGAACAGTAATTTGATCTGTTCTAAGTATGTGAGCAGTAATGTGATCTGTTCTAATTACTGTTCTAAGTTGGAGAGCAGTAATGTGATCTGTTCTAATGACTGTTCTAAGTTTGAGAGCAGTAATTTGATCTGTTCTAATTACTGTTCTAAGTTTGAGAGCAGTAATGTGATCAGTTTTAATTACTGTTCTAAGTTTGAGAGCAGTATTGTGATCTGTTCTAATTACTTTTCTAAGTTTGAGAGCAGTAATGTGATCTGTTCTATGTTTGAGAGCAGTAATTTGATCTGTTCTAATTACTGTTCTAAGTTTGAGAGCAGTAATGTGATCTGTTTTAATTACTGTTCTAAGTTTGAGAGCAGTAATGTGATCTGTTCTATGTTTGCGAACAGTAATTTGATCTGTTCTAAGTTTGTGAGCAGTAATGTGATCTGTTCTAATTACTGTTCTAAGTTGGAGAGCAGTAATGTGATCTGTTCTAATTACTGTTCTAAGTTTGAGAGCAGTAATTTGATCTGTTCTAATTACTGTTCTAAGTTTGAGAGCAGTAATGTGATCTGTTTTAATTACTGTTCTAAGTTTGAGAGCAGTAATGTTATCTGTTCTAATTACTGTTCTAAGTTTGAGAGCAGTAATGTGATCTGTTCTATGTTTGAGAGCAGTAATTTGATCTGTTCTAATTACTGTTCTAAGTTTGAGAGCAGTAATGTGATCTGTTTTAATTACTGTTCTAAGTTTGAGAGCAGTAATGTGATCTGTTCTAATTACTGTTCTAAGTTTGAGAGCAGTAATGTGATCTGTTCTATGTTTGCGAACAGTAATTTGATCTGTTCTAAGTTTGTGAGCAGTAATGTAATCTGTTTTAATTACTGTTCTAAGTTGGATAGCAGTAATGTGATCTGTTCTAATTACTGTTCTAAGTCTGAGAGCAGTAATGTGATCTGTTCTAATTACTGTTCTAAGTTTGAGAGCAGTAATGTGATCTGTTCTAATTACTGTTCTAAGTTTGAGAGCAATAATGTGATCTGTTCTATGTTTGCGAACAGTAATTTGATCTGTTCTAAGTTTGTGAGCAGTAATTTGATCTGTTCTAATTACTGTTCTAAGTTTGTGAGCAGTAATGTGATCTGTTCTAATTACTGTTCTAAGTTTGAGAGCAGTAATGTGATCTGTTTTAATTACTGTTCTAAGTTTGAGAGCAGTAATGTGATCTGTTCTATGCTTGCGAACAGTAATTTGATCTGTTCTCAGTTTGTGAGCAGTAATATGATCTGTTCTAATTACTGTTCTAAGTTTGAGAGCAGTAATGTGATCTGTTCTAATTACTGTTCTAAGTTTGAGAGCAGTAATGTGATCTGTTCTAATTACTGTTCCAAGTTTGAGAGCAGTAATGTGATCTGTTCTATGTTTGCGAACAGTAATTTGATCTGTTCTAATTACTGTTCTAAGTTTGTGAGCAGTAATGTGATCTGTTCTAATTACTGTTCTAAGTTTGAGAGCAGTAATGTGATCTGTTTTAATTACTGTTCTAAGTTTGAGAGCAGTAATGTGATCTGTTCTATGTTTGCGAACAGTAATTTGATCTGTTCTAAGTATGTGAGCAGTAATGTGATCTGTTCTAATTACTGTTCTAAGTTGGAGAGCAGTAATGTGATCTGTTCTAATTACTGTTCTAAGTTTGAGAGCAGTAATTTGATCTGTTCTAATTACTGTTCTAAGTTTGAGAGCAGTAATGTGATCAGTTTTAATTACTGTTCTAAGTTTGAGAGCAGTATTGTGATCTGTTCTAATTACTGTTCTAAGTTTGAGAGCAGTAATGTGATCTGTTCTATGTTTGAGAGCAGTAATTTGATCTGTTCTAATTACTGTTCTAAGTTTGAGAGCAGTAATGTGATCTGTTTTAATTACTGTTCTAAGTTTGAGAGCAGTAATGTGATCAGTTTTAATTACTGTTCTAAGTTTGAGAGCAGTATTGTGATCTGTTCTAATTACTGTTCTAAGTTTGAGAGCAGTAATGTGATCTGTTCTATGTTTGAGAGCAGTAATTTGATCTGTTCTAATTACTGTTCTAAGTTTGAGAGCAGTAATGTGATCTGTTCTATGTTTGCGAACAGTAATTAGATCTGTTCTAAGTTTGTGAGCAGTAATGTGATCTGTTCTAATTACTGTTCTAAGTTTGAGAGCAGTAATGTGATCTGTTCTAATTACTGTTCTAAGTTTGAGAGCAGTAATGTGATCTGTTCTAATTACTGTTCCAAGTTTGAGAGCAGTAATGTGATCTGTTCTATGTTTGCGAACAGTAATTTGATCTGTTCTAAGTATGTGAGCAGTAATGTGATCTGTTCTAATTACTGTTCTAAGTTGGAGAGCAGTAATGTGATCTGTTCTAATGACTGTTCTAAGTTTGAGAGCAGTAATTTGATCTGTTCTAATTACTGTTCTAAGTTTGAGAGCAGTAATGTGATCAGTTTTAATTACTGTTCTAAGTTTGAGAGCAGTATTGTGATCTGTTCTAATTACTTTTCTAAGTTTGAGAGCAGTAATGTGATCTGTTCTATGTTTGAGAGCAGTAATTTGATCTGTTCTAATTACTGTTCTAAGTTTGAGAGCAGTAATGTGATCTGTTTTAATTACTGTTCTAAGTTTGAGAGCAGTAATGTGATCTGTTCTATGTTTGCGAACAGTAATTTGATCTGTTCTAAGTTTGTGAGCAGTAATGTGATCTGTTCTAATTACTGTTCTAAGTTGGAGAGCAGTAATGTGATCTGTTCTAATTACTGTTCTAAGTTTGAGAGCAGTAATTTGATCTGTTCTAATTACTGTTCTAAGTTTGAGAGCAGTAATGTGATCTGTTTTAATTACTGTTCTAAGTTTGAGAGCAGTAATGTTATCTGTTCTAATTACTGTTCTAAGTTTGAGAGCAGTAATGTGATCTGTTCTATGTTTGAGAGCAGTAATTTGATCTGTTCTAATTACTGTTCTAAGTTTGAGAGCAGTAATGTGATCTGTTTTAATTACTGTTCTAAGTTTGAGAGCAGTAATGTGATCTGTTCTAATTACTGTTCTAAGTTTGAGAGCAGTAATGTGATCTGTTCTATGTTTGCGAACAGTAATTTGATCTGTTCTAAGTTTGTGAGCAGTAATGTAATCTGTTTTAATTACTGTTCTAAGTTGGATAGCAGTAATGTGATCTGTTCTAATTACTGTTCTAAGTCTGAGAGCAGTAATGTGATCTGTTCTAATTACTGTTCTAAGTTTGAGAGCAGTAATGTGATCTGTTCTAATTACTGTTCTAAGTTTGAGAGCAATAATGTGATCTGTTCTATGTTTGCGAACAGTAATTTGATCTGTTCTAAGTTTGTGAGCAGTAATTTGATCTGTTCTAATTACTGTTCTAAGTTTGTGAGCAGTAATGTGATCTGTTCTAATTACTGTTCTAAGTTTGAGAGCAGTAATGTGATCTGTTTTAATTACTGTTCTAAGTTTGAGAGCAGTAATGTGATCTGTTCTATGCTTGCGAACAGTAATTTGATCTGTTCTCAGTTTGTGAGCAGTAATATGATCTGTTCTAATTACTGTTCTAAGTTTGAGAGCAGTAATGTGATCTGTTCTAATTACTGTTCTAAGTTTGAGAGCAGTAATGTGATCTGTTCTAATTACTGTTCCAAGTTTGAGAGCAGTAATGTGATCTGTTCTATGTTTGCGAACAGTAATTTGATCTGTTCTAATGTACTGTTCTAAGTTTGTGAGCAGTAATGTGATCTGTTCTAATTACTGTTCTAAGTTTGAGAGCAGTAATGTGATCTGTTTTAATTACTGTTCTAAGTTGAGAGCAGTAATGTGATCTGTTCTATGTTTGCGAACAGTAATTTGATCTGTTCTAAGTATGTGAGCAGTAATGTGATCTGTTCTAATTACTGTTCTAAGTTGGAGAGCAGTAATGTGATCTGTTCTAATTACTGTTCTAAGTTTGAGCAGTAATTTGATCTGTTCTAATTACTGTTCTAAGTTTGAGAGCAGTAATGTGATCAGTTTTAATTACTGTTCTAAGTTTGAGAGCAGTATTGTGATCTGTTCTAATTACTGTTCTAAGTTTGAGAGCAGTAATGTGATCTGTTCTATGTTTGAGAGCAGTAATTTGATCTGTTCTAATTACTGTTCTAAGTTTGAGAGCAGTAATGTGATCTGTTTTAATTACTGTTCTAAGTTGAGAGCAGTAATGTGATCAGTTTTAATTACTGTTCTAAGTTTGAGAGCAGTATTGTGATCTGTTCTAATTACTGTTCTAAGTTTGAGAGCAGTAATGTGATCTGTTCTATGTTTGAGAGCAGTAATTTGATCTGTTCTAATTACTGTTCTAAGTTTGAGAGCAGTAATGTGATCTGTTTTAATTACTGTTCTAAAGTTTGAGAGCAGT
Organism: Cyrtodaria siliqua; assembly: GCA_037043455.1. Taxonomy (NCBI): domain Eukaryota; kingdom Metazoa; phylum Mollusca; class Bivalvia; order Adapedonta; family Hiatellidae; genus Cyrtodaria; species Cyrtodaria siliqua. Next base: position 33,697 of record JAWPHD010017215.1, on the reverse strand, counting down.
AATGTGATCTGTTCTATGTTTGCGAACAGTAATTTGATCTGTTCTAAGTTTGTGAGCAGTACTTGTGATCTGTTCTAATTACTGTTCTAAGGTTGGAGAGCAGTAATGTGATCTGTTCTAATTACTGTTCTAAGTTGAGAGCAGTAATTTGATCTGTTCTAATTACTGTTCTAAGTTTGAGAGCAGTAATGTGATCTGTTTTAATTACTGTTCTAAGTTTGAGAGCATTAATGTGATCTGTTCTAATTACTGTTCTAAGTTTGAGAGCAGTAATGTGATCTGTTCTATGTTTGAGAGCAGTAATTTGATCTGTTCTAATTACTGTTCTAAGTTTGAGAGCAGTAATGTGATCTGTTTTAATTACTGTTCTAAGTTTGAGAGCAGTAATGTGATCTGTTCTAATTACTGTTCTAAGTTTGAGAGCAGTAATGTGATCTGTTCTATGTTTTGCGAACAGTAATTTGATCTGTTCTAAGTTTTTGAGCAGTAATGTAATCTGTTCTAATTACTGTTCTAAGTTGGAGAGCAGTAATGTGATCTGTTCTAATTACTGTTCTAAGTTTGAGAGCAGTAATGTGATCTGTTCTAATTACTGTTCTAAGTTTGAGAGCAGTAATGTGATCTGTTCTAATTACTGTTCTAAGTTTGAGAGCAGTAATGTGATCTGTTCTAATTACTGTTCTAAGTCTGAGAGCAGTAATGTGATCTGTTCTATGTTTGCGAACAGTAATTTGATCTGTTCTAAGTTTGTGAGCAGTAATGTGATCTGTTCTAATTACTGTTCTAAGTTTGAGAGCAGTAATGTGATCTGTTTTAATTACTGTTCTAAGTTTGAGAGCAGTAATGTGATCTGTTCTAATTACTGTTCTAAGTTTGAGAGCAGTAATGTGATCTGTTCTATGTTTGCGAACAGTAATTAGATCTGTTCTAAGTTTGTGAGCAGTAATGTGATCTGTTCTAATTACTGTTCTAAGTTTGAGAGCAGTAATGTGATCTGTTCTAATTACTGTTCTAAGTTTGAGAGCAGTAATGTGATCTGTTCTAATTACTGTTCCAAGTTTGAGAGCAGTAATGTGATCTGTTCTATGTTTGCGAACAGTAATTTGATCTGTTCTAAGTATGTGAGCAGTAATGTGATCTGTTCTAATTACTGTTCTAAGTTGGAGAGCAGTAATGTGATCTGTTCTAATGACTGTTCTAAGTTTGAGAGCAGTAATTTGATCTGTTCTAATTACTGTTCTAAGTTTGAGAGCAGTAATGTGATCAGTTTTAATTACTGTTCTAAGTTTGAGAGCAGTATTGTGATCTGTTCTAATTACTTTTCTAAGTTTGAGAGCAGTAATGTGATCTGTTCTATGTTTGAGAGCAGTAATTTGATCTGTTCTAATTACTGTTCTAAGTTTGAGAGCAGTAATGTGATCTGTTTTAATTACTGTTCTAAGTTTGAGAGCAGTAATGTGATCTGTTCTATGTTTGCGAACAGTAATTTGATCTGTTCTAAGTTTGTGAGCAGTAATGTGATCTGTTCTAATTACTGTTCTAAGTTGGAGAGCAGTAATGTGATCTGTTCTAATTACTGTTCTAAGTTTGAGAGCAGTAATTTGATCTGTTCTAATTACTGTTCTAAGTTTGAGAGCAGTAATGTGATCTGTTTTAATTACTGTTCTAACTTTGAGAGCAGTTATGTTATCTGTTCTAATTACTGTTCTAAGTTTGAGAGCAGTAATGTGATCTGTTCTATGTTTGAGAGCAGTAATTTGATCTGTTCTAATTACTGTTCTTAGTTTGAGAGCAGTAATGTGATCTGTTTTAATTACTGTTCTAAGTTTGAGAGCAGTAATGTGATCTGTTCTAATTACTGTTCTAAGTTTGAGAGCAGTAATGTGATCTGTTCTATGTTTGCGAACAGTAATTTGATCTGTTCTAAGTTTGTGAGCAGTAATGTAATCTGTTCTAATTACTGTTCTAAGTTGGATAGCAGTAATGTGATCTGTTCTAATTACTGTTCTAAGTCTGAGAGCAGTAATGTGATCTGTTCTAATAACTGTTCTAAGTTTGAGAGCAGTAATGTGATCTGTTCTAATTACTGTTCTAAGTTTGAGAGCAATAATGTGATCTGTTCTATGTTTGCGAACAGTAATTTGATCTGTTCTAAGTTTGTGAGCAGTAATGTGATCTGTTCTAATTACTGTTCTAAGTTTGTGAGCAGTAATGTGATCTGTTCTAATTACTGTTCTAAGTTTGAGAGCAGTAATGTGATCTGTTTTAATTACTGTTCTAAGTTTGAGAGCAGTAATGTGATCTGTTCTATGTTTGCGAACAGTAATTTGATCTGTTCTCAGTTTGTGAGCAGTAATATGATCTGTTCTAATTACTGTTCTAAGTTTGAGAGCAGTAATGTGATCTGTTCTAATTACTGTTCTAAGTTTGAGAGCAGTAATGTGATCTGTTCTAATTACTGTTCCAAGTTTGAGAGCAGTAATGTGATCTGTTCTAATTGCTGTTCTTTGTTTGCGAACAGTAATTTGATCAGTTCTAAGTTTGAGAGCAGTAATGTGATCTGTTCTAATTACTGTTCTAAGTTTGAGAGCAGTAATGTGATCTGTTCTATGTTTGCGAACAGTAATTTGATCTGTTCTAAGTTTGTGAGCAGTAATGTGATCTGTTCTAATTACTGTTCTAAGTTGGAGAGCAGTAATGTGATCTGTTCTATGTTTGCGAACAGTAATTTGATCTGTTCTAAGTTTGTGAGCAGTAATGTGATCTGTTCTAATTACTGTTCTAAGTTTGAGAGCAGTAATGTGATCTGTTTTAATTACTGTTCCAAGTTTGAGAGCAGTAATGTGATCTGTTCTAATTACTGTTCTAAGTTTGAGAGCAGTAATGTGATCTGTTCTAATTACTGTTCTAAGTTTGAGAGCAGTAATGTGATCTGTTCTATGTTTGCGAACAGTAATTTGATCTGTTCTAAGTTTGTGAGCAGTAATGTTGTGATCTGTTCTAATTACTGTTCTAAGTTTGAGAGCAGTAATGTGATCTGTTTTAATTACTGTTCTAAGTTTGAGAGCAGTAATGTGATCTGTTCTAATTACTGTTCCATGTTTGAGAGCAGTAATGTGATCTGTTCTAATTACTGTTCTTTGTTTGCGAACAGTAATTTGATCTGTTCTAAGTTTGAGAGCAGTAAAGTGATCTGTTCTAATTACTGTTCTAAGTTTGAGAGCAGTAATGTGATCTGTTCTATGTTTGCGAACAGTAATTTGATCTGTTCTAAGTTTGTGAGCAGTAATGTGATCTGTTCTAATTACTGTTCTAAGTAGGAGAGCAGTAATGTGATCTGTTCTTTGTTTGCGAACAGTAATTTGATCTGTTCTAAGTTTGTGAGCAGTAATGTGATCTGTTCTAATTACTGTTCTAAGTTTGAGAGCAGTAATGTGATCTGTTCTAATTACTGTTCTAAGTTTGAGAGCAGTAATGTGATCTGCTCTATGTTTGCGAACAGTAATTTGATCTGTTCTAATTACTGTTCTAAGTTTGAGAGCAGTAATGTGATCTGTTCTAATTACTGTTCTAAGTTTGAGAGCAGTAATGTGATCTGTTTTAATTACTGTTCTAAGTTTGAGAGCAGAAATGTGATCTGTTCTATGTTTGCGAACAGTAATTTGATCTGTTCTAAGTTTGTGAGCAGTAATGTGATCTGTTCTAATTACTGTTCTAAGTTTGAGAGCAGTAATGTGATCTGTTCTAATTACTGTTCTAAGTTTGAGAGCAGTAATGTGATCTGTTCTATGGGTGCGAACAGTAATTTGATCTGTTCTAAGTTTGTGAGCAGTAATGTGATCTGTTCTAATTACTGTTCTAAGTTTGAGAGCAGTAATGTGATCTGTTCTAATTACTGTTCTAAGTTTGAGAGCAGTAATGTGATCTGTTCTAATTACTGTTCCAAGTTTGAGAGCAGTAATGTGATCTGTTCTAATTACTGTTCTAAGTTTGAGAGCAGTAATGTGATCTGTTCTATGTTTGCGAACAGTAATTTGATCTGTTCTAAGTTTGTGAGCAGTAATTTGATCTGTTCTAATTACTGTTCTAAGTTTGAGAGCAGTAATGTGACCTGTTCTATGGGTGCGAACAGTAATTTGATCTGTTCTAAGTTTGTGAGCAGTAATGTGATCTGTTCTAATTACTTTTCTAAGTTTGAGAGCAGTAATGTGATCTGTTCTAATTACTGTTCTAAGTTTGAGAGCAGTAATGTGATCTGTTCTATATTTGCGAACAGTAATTTGATCTGTTCTAAGTTTGTGAGCAGTAATGTGATCTGTTCTAATTACTGTTCTAAGTTGGAGAGCAGTAATGTGATCTGTTCTAATTACTGTTCTAAGTTTGAGAGCAGTAATTTGATCTGTTCTAATTACTGTTCTAAGTTTGAGAGCAATAATGTGATCTGTTTTAATTACTGTTCTAAGTTTGAGAGCAGTAATGTGATCTGTTCTAATTACTGTTCTAAGTTTGAGAGCAATAATGTGATCTGTTCTATGTTTGAGAGCAGTAATTTGATCTGTTCTAATTACTGTTCTAAGTTCGAGAGCAGTAATGTGATCTGTTTTAATTACTGTTCTAAGTTTGAGAGCAGTAATGTGATCTGTTTTAATTACTGTTCTAAGTTTGAGAGCAGTAATGTGATCTGTTCTAATTACTGTTCCATGTTTGAGAGCAGTAATGTGATCTGTTCTAATTACTGTTCTTTGTTTGCGAACAGTAATTTGATCTGTTCTAAGTTTGAGAGCAGTAAAGTGATCTGTTCTAATTACTGTTCTAAGTTTGAGAGCAGTAATGTGATCTGTTCTATGTTTGCGAACAGTAATTTGATCTGTTCTAAGTTTGTGAGCAGTAATGTGATCTGTTCTAATTACTGTTCTAAGTTGGAGAGCAGTAATGTGATCTGTTCTTTGTTTGCGAACAGTAATTTGATCTGTTCTAAGTTTGTGAGCAGTAATGTGATCTGTTCTAATTACTGTTCTAAGTTTGAGAGCAGTAATGTGATCTGTTCTAATTACTGTTCTAAGTTTGAGAGCAGTAATGTGATCTGCTCTATGTTTGCGAACAGTAATTTGATCTGTTCTAATTACTGTTCTAAGTTTGAGAGCAGTAATGTGATCTGTTCTAATTACTGTTCTAAGTTTGAGAGCAGTAATGTGATCTGTTTTAATTACTGTTCTAAGTTTGAGAGCAGAAATGTGATCTGTTCTATGTTTGCGAACAGTAATTTGATCTGTTCTAAGTTTGTGAGCAGTAATGTGATCTGTTCTAATTACTGTTCTAAGTTTGAGAGCAGTAATGTGATCTGTTCTAATTACTGTTCTAAGTTTGAGAGCAGTAATGTGATCTGTTCTATGGGTGCGAACAGTAATTTGATCTGTTCTAAGTTTGTGAGCAGTAATGTGATCTGTTCTAATTACTGTTCTAAGTTTGAGAGCAGTAATGTGATCTGTTCTAATTACTGTTCTAAGTTTGAGAGCAGTAATGTGATCTGTTCTAATTACTGTTCCAAGTTTGAGAGCAGTAATGTGATCTGTTCTAATTACTGTTCTAAGTTTGAGAGCAGTAATGTGATCTGTTCTATGTTTGCGAACAGTAATTTGATCTGTTCTAAGTTTGTGAGCAGTAATTTGATCTGTTCTAATTACTGTTCTAAGTTTGAGAGCAGTAATGTGACCTGTTCTATGGGTGCGAACAGTAATTTGATCTGTTCTAAGTTTGTGAGCAGTAATGTGATCTGTTCTAATTACTTTTCTAAGTTTGAGAGCAGTAATGTGATCTGTTCTAATTACTGTTCTAAGTTTGAGAGCAGTAATGTGATCTGTTCTATATTTGCGAACAGTAATTTGATCTGTTCTAAGTTTGTGAGCAGTAATGTGATCTGTTCTAATTACTGTTCTAAGTTGGAGAGCAGTAATGTGATCTGTTCTAATTACTGTTCTAAGTTTGAGAGCAGTAATTTGATCTGTTCTAATTACTGTTCTAAGTTTGAGAGCAATAATGTGATCTGTTTTAATTACTGTTCTAAGTTTGAGAGCAGTAATGTGATCTGTTCTAATTACTGTTCTAAGTTTGAGAGCAATAATGTGATCTGTTCTATGTTTGAGAGCAGTAATTTGATCTGTTCTAATTACTGTTCTAAGTTCGAGAGCAGTAATGTGATCTGTTTTAATTACTGTTCTAAGTTTGAGAGCAGTAATGTGATCTGTTTTAATTACTGTTCTAAGTTTGAGAGCAGTAATGTGATCTGTTCTAATTACTGTTCTAAGTTTGAGAGCAGTAATGTGATCTGTTCTATGTTTGCGAACAGTAATTTGATCTGTTCTAAGTTTGTGAGCAGTAATGTGATCTGTTCTAATTACTGTTCCAAGTTTGAGAGCTTGAAGTTTACCGGAAGTAAACAAGTGAGAAATAAAGTAATGGTAGCAATCATATACCTGTATGAATGTATGCGTCTATATGTTATTTGCGCCTCCAGGTCACAAATATTTCTCCCCATATATATATATATATATATATATATATATAATCTTTTTTTTAACGACAACTATAATATATAAAGATATATATATACATATATATATATATTTCGGATGTCTATGTAAGTGACCTGTACTCTTTTGTTGACCGTAAAACAACAATCAATTCATTTTAATTGTTATTCAATTCAATATAATTCACGCACGCACGCACGCATACATGCACACACACACACACACACGCGCGCGCGCACACACACATACACACATACACACGCGCGCGCGCAAGTACACCACGCACGTACCTACATAAATGCACACGCACGCACGCAACCAAGCGCGCACGCATACACGCACGAACACAAGCACACACACACGCTCGCACGTACGTACGCACGCACGCACGCAATCACAACACGTAAACACACACGTACAGGCAGGTACACACACGTACACACATGTACTCACATGTAAAAATACACACTTACACACTTACACACTTACACACGAACACACGTACACACATACACAGTACACGTGAACACAAGAACACACGTACACACACGTGCACACACGTACACACACACGCACACCTACACAAACACGCACGTACACACTCACGCACACCCACACACATACGCACGTATACACACGTACATACACACGCACGCGCGGGCACGCGCACACTCACAGAGGTAACCACACGAAAACATACGTTAACACACACACGCTCGCATGCAAGCACGCACGCACGTGCACACACGTAAACACACGTAAACGTACGTAAACACACGTAAACACACACACGCACACACGCAAACACGCAAACACGCACGTACACACACGTTCATACATGTCCACACACGCACTCACCCACAACCTGTAAACACACACATACAGACAAGTACACACATGTACACACTCGTACACAGATGTACACATACACACGCATAAATAACCTAACTGTGTTTATGAGCCGTTAAACAATATTCAATTCAATTCATGCAGTGTAGCGACATGTGCAAGGCCATACGAACACGCACATTTTACATGCATTCATTATGTACGTTGTTGTTTTTTTTTTTTTTTTAATTAAATGAAACTAAAACACATTATCATCGACTAACGCGTATTGATACACATTAGTATTCTTTCAAAACGTAAGACTCGAACCCGTGATCTCAGGGTTTTGCGTCAAAGGAAATTCTGACAAATTCGTATATCGAACGGATACTTGGTTTGGTTTTACTCTGATATGCGGATTTATTGCTTCGGTGCGAAGCATTTTGGCGGTATGCAATATTAACATATCGTCAGACGTAAGTAAAACGTTTTTGAGTTGCTTCCCTTAAATCGTTAGAGTAGCATCCCTTTGTATTTTATCTGCATAAAGGTGTTAACATGCGAAGAATTGGAAGGCGAGCCGTGGCCTAGTGGGTACGGTCAGAACTTGTAACCGAGCAGACAGGCGTCATCGTGTACATGGGTTCGAAACCTCAACGCGGCAAATAACTCATAGAGAGAAAATAAAAACATATATTTTTTGTATAATTTTCTTTATGACACATGTAATAGTTAGATATAATAGAAAGTATTTACACGTGCAATGTTTCTTGTTTTTCTGGTTGTGAAAATCCATGCAAGTGGATGTTTTTTGGGCAAGACGCTTTCCCATGACATCCTCCGTCGGATGGGGATGGTAAACCGGCGGTCCCGTGTATCGGAGTATATCTTCTGAGCAAGTAAACGATTCTATTCATTAGTAAGAGTAGGACAGGTTTCCAGATTAATGTGTATCCTTGCACTCTCCCTAGTGTGGCTCTAAATAACATATACTGTGTTGATGAGCCGCTACACAGCATTTAATTAGTGATTTGGTTGGATACTATTTTAACGGTAAAAACATACAGGTAATCAGAAACCAAATATCGTCCAATCGGGTCGTTTCTTTGGGTACAACCGGAAGTAAACACAAGTGAGAAATAATGTAATGGTAGCAATCATATACCAGTATGAATGTATGCTGTTATATGTTATTTGCGCCTCCAGGTCACAAATATTTCTCCCCATATATACATATATATATATATATATATAATCTTTTTTTTAACGACAACTATAATATATAAATATATATATATATATATATATGTATATATTATAGTTGTATATATATATATTTCGGATGTCTATGTAAGTGACCTGTACTCTTTTGTTGACCGTAAAACAACAATCAATTCATTTTAATTGTTATTCAATTCAATATAATTCACGCACGCACGCATGCATGCACACACACACACACACACGCGCGCGCGCACACACACATACACACATACACACGCGCGCGCGCAAGTACACCACGCACGTACCTACATAAATGCACACGCACGGACGCAACCAAGCGCGCAAGCATACACGCACGAACACAAGCACACACACACGCTCGCACGTACGTACGCACGCACGCACGCACGCACGCACTCACAACACGTAAACACACACGTACAGGCAGGTACACACACGTACACACATGTACTCACATGTAAAAATACACACTTACACACTTACACACGTACACACGTACACACATACACAGTACACGTAAACACAAGAACACACGTACACACACGTGCACACACGTACACACACACGCACACCTACACAAACACGCACGTACACACTCACGCACACCCACACACATACGCACGTATACACACGTACATACACACGCACGCGCGGGCACGCGCACACACACAGAGGTAACCACACGTAAACATACGTTAACACACACACGCTCGCACGCACGCACGCACGTGCACACACGTAAACACACGTCAACGTACGTAAACACACGTAAACAAACACACGCACACACGCAAACACGCAAACACGCACGTACACACACGTTCATACATGTCCACACACGCACTCACCCACAGCCTGTAAACACACACATACAGACAAGTACACACATGTACACACTCGTACACAGATGTACACATACACACGCATTAATAATCTAACTGTGTTTATGAGCCGTTAAACAATATTCAATTCAATTCATGCAGTGTAGCGACATGTGCAAGGCCATACGAACACGCACATTTTACATGCATTCATTATGTACTTTTTTTTTTTTTTTTTTTTTTAATTAAATGAAACTAAAACACATTATCATCGACTAACGCGTATTGATACACATTAGTATTCTTTCAAAACGTAAGACTCGAACCCGTGATCTCAGGGTTTTGCGTCAAAGGCAATTCTGACAAATTCGTATATCGAACGGATACTTGGTTTGGTTTTACTCTGATATGCGGATTTATTGCTTCGGTGCGAAGCATTTTGGCGGTATGCAATATTAACATATCGTCAGACGTAAGTAAAACGTTTTTGAGTTGCTTCCCTTAAATCGTTAGAGTAGCATCCCTTTGTATTTTACCTGCATAAAGGTGTTAACATGCGAAGAATTGGAAGGCGAGCCGTGGCCTAGTGGGTACGGTCAGAACTTGTAACCGAGCAGACAGGCGTCATCGTGTACATGGGTTCGAAACCTCAACGCGGCAAATAACTCATAGAGAGAAAATAAAAACATATATTTTTTGTATAATTTTCTTTATGACACATGTAATAGTTAGATATAATAGAAAGTATTTACACGTGCAATGCTTCTTGTTTTTCTGGTGGTGAAAATCCATGCAAGTGAATGTTTTTGGGCAAGACGGTTTCCCATGACATCGTCCGTCGGATGGGGATGGTAAACCGGCGGTCCCGTGTATCGGAGTATATCTTCTGAGCAAGTAAACGATTCTATTCATTAGTAAGAGTAGGACAGGTTTCCAGATTAATGTGTATCCTTCCACTCTCACTGGTGTGGCTCTAAATAACATATACTGTGTTGATGAGCCGTTACACAGTATTTAATTAGTGATTTGGTTGGATACTATTTTAACGGTAAAAACATACAGGTAATCAGAAACCAAATATCGTCCAATCGCGTCGTTTCTTTGGGTACAACCGGAAGTAAACACAAGTGAGAAATAATGTAATGGTAGCAATCATATACCTGTATGAATGTATGCGTCTATATGTTATTTACGCCTCTAGGTCACAAATATTACTCCCCATATATACATATATATATATATATATATATATATATATATAATCTTTTTTTTAACGACAACTATAATATATAAATATATATATATATATATATATGTATATATTATAGTTGTATATATATATATTTCGGATGTCTATGTAAGTGACCTGTACTCTTTTGTTGACCGTAAAACAACAATCAATTCATTTTAATTGTTATTCAATTCAATATAATTCACGCACGCACGCATGCATGCACACACACACACACACACGCGCGCGCGCACACACACATACACACATACACACGCGCGCGCGCAAGTACACCACGCACGTACCTACATAAATGCACACGCACGGACGCAACCAAGCGCGCACGCATACACGCACGAACACAAGCACACACACACGCTCGAACGTACGTACGCACGCACGCACGCACGCACTCACAACACGTAAACACACACGTACAGGCAGGTACACACACGTACACACATGTACTCACATGTAAAAATACACACTTACACACTTACACACGTACACACGTACACACATACACAGTACACGTAAACACAAGAACACACTTACACACACGTGCACACACGTACACACACACGCACACCTACACAAACACGCACGTACACACTCACGCACACCCACACACATACGCACGTATACACACGTACATACACACGCACGCGCGGGCACGCGCACACACACAGAGGTAACCACACGTAAACATACGTTAACACACACACGCTCGCACGCACGCACGCACGTGCACACACGTAAACACACGTAAACGTACGTAAACACACGTAAACAAACACACGCACACACGCAAACACGCAAACACGCACGTACACACACGTTCATACATGTCCACACACGCACTCACCCACAACCTGTAAACACACACATACAGACAAGTACACACATGTACACACTCGTACACAGATGTACACATACACACGCATTAATAATCTAACTGTGTTTATGAGCCGTTTAAACAATATTCAATTCAATTCATGCAGTGTAGCGACATGTGCAAGGCCATACGAACACGCACATTTTACATGCATTAATTATGTACTTGTTTTTTTTTTAATTAAATGAAACTAAAACACATTATCATCGACTAACGCGTATTGATACACATTAGTATTCTTTCAAAACGTAAGACTCGAACCCGTGATCTCAGGGTTTTGCGTCAAAGGCAATTCTGACAAATTCGTATATCGAACGGATACTTGGTTTGGTTTTACTCTGATATGCGGATTTATTGCTTCGGTGCGAAGCATTTTGGCGGTATGCAATATTAACATATCGTCAGACGTAAGTAAAACGTTTTTGAGTTGCTTCCCTTAAATCGTTAGAGTAGCATCCCTTTGTATTTTACCTGCATAAAGGTGTTAACATGCGAAGAATTGGAAGGCGAGCCGTGGCCTAGTGGGTACGGTCAGAACTTGTAACCGAGCAGACAGGCGTCATCGTGTACATGGGTTCGAAACCTCAACGCGGCAAATAACTCATAGAGAGAAAATAAAAACATATATTTTTTGTATAATTTTCTTTATGACACATGTAATAGTTAGATATAATAGAAAGTATTTACACGTGCAATGTTTCTTGTTTTTCTGGTTGTGAAAATCCATGCAAGTGGATGTTTTTTGGGCAAGACGCTTTCCCATGACATCGTCCGTCGGATGGGGATGGTAAACCGGCGGTCCCGTGTATCGGAGTATATCTTCTGAGCAAGTAAACGATTCTATTCATTAGTAAGAGTAGGACAGGTTTCCAGATTAATGTGTATCCTTGCACTCTCACTGGTGTGGCTCTAAATAACATATACTGTGTTGATGAGCCGCTACACAGCATTTAATTAGTGATTTGGTTGGATACTATTTTAACGGTAAAAACATACAGGTAATCAGAAACCAAATATCGTCCAATCGGGTCGTTTCTTTGGGTACAACCGGAAGTAAACACAAGTGAGAAATAATGTAATGGTAGCAATCATATACCTGTATGAATGTATGCTTCTATATGTTATTTGCGCCTCCAGGTCACAAATATTTCTCCCCATATATACATATATATATATATATATATATATATATATATATATATATATATATAATCTTTTTTTTAACGACAACTACAATATATAAATATATATATATATATATATATGTATATATTATAGTTGTATATATATATATTTCGGATGTCTATGTAAGTGACCTGTACTCTTTTGTTGACCGTAAAACAACAATCAATTCATTTTAATTGTTATTCAATTCAATATAATTCACGCACGCACGCATGCATGGACACACACACACACACACGCGCGCGCGCACACACACATACACACATACACACGCGCGCGCGCAAGTACACCACGCACGTACCTACATAAATGCACACGCACGGACGCAACCAAGCGCGCACGCATACACGCACGAACACAAGCACACACACACGCTCGAACGTACGTACGCACGCACGCACGCACGCACGCACTCACAACACGTAAACACACACGTACAGGCAGGTACACACACGTACACACATGTACTCACATGTAAAATACACACTTACACACTTACACACGTACACACGTACACACATACACAGTACACGTAAACACAAGAACACACGTACACACACGTGCACACACGTACACACACACGCACACCTACACAAACACGCACGTACACACTCACGCACACCCACACACATACGCACGTATACACACGTACATACACACGCACGCGCGGGCACGCGCACACACACAGAGGTAACCACACGTAAACATACGTTAACACACACACGCTCGCACGCACGCACGCACGTGCACACACGTAAACACACGTCAACGTACGTAAACACACGTAAACAAACACACGCACACACGCAAACACGCAAACACGCACGTACACACACGTTCATACATGTCCACACACGCACTCACCCACAACCTGTAAACACACACATACAGACAAGTACACACATGTACACACTCGTACACAGATGTACACATACACACGCATTAATAATCTAACTGTGTTT
>JAWPHD010017215.1:0-17500 GCA_037043455.1 Cyrtodaria siliqua | reverse complement strand
GTACTCACATGTAAAAGTACACACTTACACACTTACACACATACACAGTACACGTGAACACAAAAACTCACGTACACACACGTGTACACACGTGCACACACGTGCACACACGTAAACACGTACACACACACACCCACACACACACACACGCACACCCACACAAACACGCACGTATACACACGTACATACACACGCACGCGCGGGTACGCGCACACACACAGAGGTAACCAAACGTACACACATGTACAAATACACACGCACACACATACACAGTACACGTGAACACAAGAACACACGTACACACACGTGCACACACACAAACACGCACGTACACACAAGTACACACATTTACAAATACACACTTATACACACACACATGTACACACATACACACATACACAGTACACGTGAACACAAGAACACATGTACACACACGTACACACACGTACACACACACACACAAACACACACAAGCACACACACACGCGCGCAAGCACGCGCGGGCACGCGCTCGCACTCACACGCATGCACGCACGCACACACACACACATAGGTAAACATACGTAAACATACATTAACACACGTAAACACAAATACACACACACACGCACACAAAGACGCACGTACACACACGTACACACACGTACACACACGTACTCACATGAAAAAATACACACTTACACACGTACACACGTACACACGTACACACATACACAGTACATGTAGTATGGTGAAACAGGGTGGGCACTCCACTAATGTTAACAGCTTGTAAAATGTCAAAACAGGGTGGGCAATCCACATAGTGTTAACAGCTTGTAAAATGTTGAGACAAGGTGGGCACCACACGTAATGTTAACAGCCTGTACAATGGTGAAACAGGGTGGGCACTACACATGTTAATGTTAACAGCATGTAGAATGGTGAAACAGGGTGGCCTCTCCATGTAATGTTAACAGCCTGTAGAATGCTGAAACAGGGTGGGCTCTCCACGTAATGTTATCAGCCTGTAGCATGGTGAAACAGGGTGGGCTCTCCATGTAATGTTAACAGCCTGTAGAATGCTGAGATGGGCTCTCCACGTAACGTTAATAGCCTGTATAATGTTGAAACAGAGTGGGCACCCCACGTAATGTTAACAGCCTGTAGAATGCTGACATGGGCACTCCACGTAATGTTAATAGCCTGTATAATGTTGAAACAGAGTGGGCACCCCACGTAATGTTAACAGTCTGTAGAATGATGAAATAGGGTGGGCACTGCACATAATGTTAATAGATTGTAGAATGGAGATACATTTTGGGTACGTCACATAATGTTAACAGCCTGGAGAATGGTGAAACAGGGTGGGAACTCAACCTTATGTTGAATACCTGTAGAGTGGTGAAACATTTAGGCACTCCACATCATGTTAACAGCCTGTAGAATGGTGAAACAGTGCGGGCACTACACATGTTAATGTTAACCGCCTAATGTGTATAATGTTGAGACAAGGTGGGCACCGCACATAATATTAACAGCCTGTAGAATGAAGAAATAGGTTGGGCACTGCACATAATGTTAATAGATTGTAGAATGGAGAAACATTTTGGGTATTTCACATAATGTTAACAGCCTGTAGAATTCTGATTCAGGGTGGGCATTCCAAATAATGTTAACAGCCTGTAGAATGCTGAAACAAGGTTGGCATTCCATGTAATGTTAACAGCCTGTAGCATGGTGAAACTGTATGTTATTAAAACGTTGTAAAATGGTGAAATAGGGCGGGCACTCTATGTTACTAACAGCTTGTAGAATGATGAAACAGGATGGGCAGTCTATGTTCTTAAAAGCTTGTATAATGCTTACAGGGTTGGCACTCCATGTTCATAGCCTGTATAATGTTGAGGCAAAGTGGGCACCCCATGTAATATTAACAGCTGCAGAATGATGAATGATGAAATAGGGTGGGCACTGCACATAATGTTAACAGTCTGTAGAATGGTGAAACAGTGTGGGCACCACACATGGTAATGTTAACCGCCTGGAAAATGGTAAAACAGGTAGGTCACTCAACCTAATGTGTATAATGTTGAGACAAGGTGGGCACCGCACATAATGTTAACAGCCTGTAGAATGATGAAATAGGTTGGGCACTACACATAATGTTAACAGCCTATACAATGGTGAAACAGGGCGGGCACTCCACATGGTAATGTTAACAGCCAGGAAAACGGTGAAACAGTGTGGGCACTCCACATGTTAATGTTAACAGCCAGGACAACGGTGAAACAGGGCGGGCACTACATGTTAATTTTAACGGTCAGGAGAATGGTAAAACAAGATGGGAACTCCACCTAATGTTAACTGCCGGTAGAATGGTGAAAGAGGGTGGGCACTCCACATAATGTTAACTGTCTGTAGAATGGTGAAACAGGGTGGACACTCAATGTAATGTTAACAGCCTGTGGAATGGTGAAACAGGGTGGGCACTTCACGTAATGTTAACAGCCTGTAGAATGTTGAAACAGGGTGGGCACATCATGTAATGTTAGCAGGATGTAGAATGGTGAAACAGGCAGGGCACACTATGCTATTAAAATCTTGTAGAATGCTGAAAAAGGGTGGGCACTCCTTGTTATTACCAGCTTGCAGAATGGTGAAATAGGGCTGGCACTCCATGAAATGTTAACAGAAGGCAGAATGGTTAAAAACGTGAGCACTGCATTAAAGTTCCGCACAGTGTGCACTCCCAGAGTGGGCACTCCAATAATGTTAACTGCCTGTATAATGTAAGATGAAACAGGGTGAGCACCCCACTAATGTTAACAGCACAGTGTGGGCACTCTACTTAATGCTTACATACTGTGGAATGGTGAAAAAGGATGGGCACTGTACTACTGTTAACAGCCTGTAGAGTAGTGAAACATGGTGGGCACTACACATAATGTTAACAGCCTGTAGAATGGTGAAACAGGGTGGGCACTCTATGTTACTAACAGCTTGTAAAATGATGAAAAAGGATGTTAATAAAAGCTTGTAGAATGTCAAAAGGGTTGGCTCTCCATGTCAATAGCCTGTATATTGTTGAGACAGAGTGGGAACCCCACGAAATGTTAACAACCTGCAGAATGATGAAATAGGGTGGGCACTGCACATAACATTAACAGCATGTAGTATGGTGAAACAGTGTGGACACTACACGTTAATGTTAACAGGCCGGAGAATGGTGAAACAGGGTGGGCACTCATCGTAACATTAACAACCTGTATTATGGTGAAACAGTCTGGGTACTTCACATAATGTTAACAGCCTGTAGAATGCTGAAACAGGGTGGGCACTCCACATAATGTTAACAGCCTGTAGAATTCTGAAACAGGGTGGGCACTCCATGTAATGTTCACAGCCTGTATAATGTTGAGACAGGGTTGGGACTCCACATGTTAATGCTAACAGCCTGTAGAATGGTGAAGCAAGGATGTGACACTATTAAGGTGTATTAAACAACATGTAGAACTGTGGGTCAAAGTTGTCACACAGTTAAGGTGTATTGAACAACATGTATATTGGTGGAGCAAGGCTGTGACACTATTATACAACAAGTGGAATGGTGGGGCAAGGCTGTTACACTATTAAGGTGTATTAAACAACATGTAGAATTATGGGGGCAAGGCTGTCACACTGTTAAGATGTAACTAAGAACCTACAGAGTGTCGGGACAAGGCACATAGTTATTGTGTAATAAACAACATGTACAATGGTTATTAAGGCATAGTAAACAACATGTAGAATGGCGGGGCAAAGCTGTCACACAGTTAATGTGTAATACACAAAATGTAGAATGGTGGGGTAAGACTGTCACACTGTAATAGTGTATTAAACAACCTTGTTTAGGTGCATTAAGCATCATGTATAATGGTGGGACAAGGCTGTCACACCGTTAATGTTTATCAAAGAGCATGAAGAATGGTGGGACAAGGCTGTCACACAGTTAATGTGTAATAAACAATATGTAGAATTGTGGGACAAGGCGGTTACACTATAAAGGTGTATTAAACAACATGTAGAATGAAAGGGAAAGGGTGTCACACTGTTAAGGTGTATAAAACAACATGTAGAATGGCGGGTCAAGGCTGTCACACGGTTAATGTGTAATAAACAAAATGTAAAATGGTTATTAAGGCGTAGTAAATAACATGTAGAATGGTGGCACAAGGTGTCCCACTGTAATAGTGTATTTAACAACATCTATAATGGTGGGGCAAGGCAGTCGCACTGTTAATGTGTATCTAAGAGCATGAAGACTGGTGGGACAAGGTTGTCACACTATTATAAACAACATGTAGAATTGTGGGGCAAGGCTGTCACACTGTTACGGTGTATAAAACAACATGTAGAATGGCAAGAGCAAGGCTGTCACACAGTTAATGTGTAATACACAACATGTAGAATGGTGGGGCAAAGCTCCCACACTGTAATAGTGTATTAAACAACATGTAAAATGGTGGGACATGGCTGTCACACAGTTAATGTGTAATACACAACATGTAGAATGGTGGGGCAAAGCTACCACACCGTAATAGTGTATTAAACAACATGTAAAATGGTTATTAAGGCATAGTAAACAACATGTAGAATGGCGGGGCAAGGCTGTCACACAGTTAATGTGTAATACACAACATGTAGAATGGTGGGGCAAAGCTACCACACTGTAATAGTGTATTAAACAACATGTAAAATGGTGGGACATGGCTGTCATACTGTACTAGTGTATTAAACAACATATAGAATGGTCGGGAATGGCTGTCACACTGTAATAGTGTATTAAACAACATTCATAGTGGTGGGGCAAGGCGGTCAAACTGTAATATTTTATTAAACAACATGTAGAAGGCTTGGGACAATGCTGTCACAATATTAAAATGCATTTAAGTACATGTAGACTTATGGGGCAAGGCTGTGACACTGTTAAGGTGTATAAAACAACATGTAGACTGGTGCAACAAGAATGCCACATTGATCAAGCATATCAAAGAACAAATGGAATGATGGGACAAGGCAGTCATGCTGTTTAGGTGTATTAAACAACATGTAGATTGATGGGACTTTCACACTGTTAAGGTGTCTTAAACAACATGTAGAATGGTTTGACAAGGCCGTCACACTGTACTAGGGTATTAAACGAGGATAGGCTGTCACACTGTTAAGATATATTAAACAACATGCAGTATGGCGGGGCAAGGAGGAACATAGTAAAGCTGTATTCAACAACATGTAGAAATGACTGGATTTGAATTGAATTGGATTTTATAGTCGCACCAACAGCTAAGGTCATATGGCGACTTTCCAGCTTCCATTGGTGGAGGAAGACCCCAGGTGACCCTCCGGGCAATTTTCGTGCACGGGCGGGCACCTGGGTAGAACCAGCGACATTCCGCAAGCCAGCTGGATAGCGAATTGAAGGGAAAGGCTGTCACATGTTAGATGTATTAAATAACATGTAGAATAGTGGGGCAAGCCTGTCACACTGTTAAAGTGTATTTAACAACATGTAGAATGGTGGAACAAGTCTGTCAAATTGATAAGGTGTATTAAATAACATGTATAATGGTGGGACAAGGCTGTCAAACTGGAATACTTTATTAAACAACATGCAAAATGGTGGGACAAAGCTGTCAAACTGTAATAGTGTATTAAACAACATGTAGCTGGTGGGACAAGGCTGTCACACTGTTAATGTGTATCGACGAGCATGAAGAATGATGGGACAAGGCTGTCACACAGTTAATGTGTAATAAACACCACGAAGAATGTGGGGGCAAGACTTTTACACTATTTAGGTGTATTAAATAACATGTAGATTGTGGGGCAAGGCTGTCACACAGTCAATGTGTATTGAACAATATGTATATATGTGGGGCAAGGTTGTGACACTATTAAGGTGTATTAACCAACATGTAGAATGGTGAGGCAAGGCTGTCACACTGTTAAGGTGTATTGAACAGCATGCAGAATGGTGGTACAAGGCTGTTACACTGTTCATCTGCACTAAACAAATGTAACATACTGGGGCAATGCTGTCACACTGTTTAAGTGCATTAAACATGTAAACTGGTGGAATAAGGCTGTCACATTATTAAGGTGTATAAAACAACATGTAGATTGGCAGTGCAAGGCTGTTACACAGTTAATGTGTAATACACAACATGTAGAATGGTGGGGCAAGGCTGTCCAACTGTAAAGGTTTTTTAAACAACCTGTAGAATGGTGAAACAAGACTGTCACACTGTAATAATGCATTACACAACAAGAAGGATGGCGGGGAAAGGTTGTCACACTGTAATAGTGTATTAAACAACCTGTGGAATGGTGGGGTAAAGCTGTCACAATGTAATAGTGTATTAAACAACATGTAGAATTTTGGGGCAAGTCTGTCACACTGTAATAGTGTATCAAACAAACTGTAGAATGGAATGAAAAGGCTGTCACACTGTAATAGTGTATTAAACAACACGTTGAATGGTGGGACAAGGCTGTAATACTGTAATAGTGTATTAAACATCATGTAGAATGGCGGGGTAAATCTTTCACAATGTAATAGTGTATTAAACATCATGTTGAATGGTGGGACAAGGCTGCCACACTGTAGTAGTGTATTAAAGAACATGTAGAATGGCGGGATAAATCTGTCACAATGTAATAGTGTATTAAACATCATGTTGAATGGTGGGACAATGCTGTCATACTGTAATAGTGTATTAAACAACATGTTGAATGGTGGAACAAGGCTGTCATACTGTAATAGTGTATTAAACAACATGTTGAATGGTGGGACAAGACTGTCACACTGTAATAGTGTATTAAACACCATGTAGAATGGTGAAGCAAGGCTGTCATTCTGTAATAGTGTATTACACAGCATGTATAATGTTGAGACTAGGCTGTCACACTGTAATAGTGTATTAAACAACATGTTGAATGGTGGGACAAGGCTGTCACACTGTAATAGTGTATTAAACAACATGTAGAATGGTGAAGCAAGGCTGTCACACTGTAATAGTGTATTAAACAGCATGCCTTATGTTGGGACAAGACTGTCACACTGTAATAGTGTATTAAACAACATGTAGAATGGTGAAGCAAGGCTGTAACACTGTAATAGTGTATTAAACATCATGCATAATGTTGGGACAAGGCTATCACACTGTAATAGTGTATTAAACAGCATGGTGAATGGTGGGACAAGGCTGTCATACTGTAATAGTGTATTAAACAACATGTTGAATGGTGGGACAAGGCTGCCATACTGTAATAGAGTATTAAACAACATGTTGAATGGTGGGACAAGGCTGTCATACTGTAATAGTGTATTAAACAACATGTAGAATGGTGGGACAAGGCTGTCATACTGTAATAGTGCATTAAACAACAGGAATAATGGTGGGGCAAAAATATCACACGGTAATAGTGCATTAAACAACCTGTAGAATGGTAGGGCAAAGCTGTCGCACAGTAACTGTGTATTACACAACATGTAGCATCGTGTGGCAAGGATGTCACACTGTAATATTGTATTAAACAACATGTATAATCGTGGGGCAAAGCTGTCACACTGTAATAGTGCATTACACAACATGCAGAATGTTGGGGCAATGCTGTCACACTGTAATATTGTATTAAACAACATGTATAATGGTGGGGCAAGGCTGTCACACTGTAATAGTGCATTAAACAACATGTAGAATGGAGAATGGCAAGGCGGTCACACTGTAATATTGTATTAAACATCAAGTAGAATGTTGGGACAAGGCTGTCACACTAATAGAGTATTAAACAACATGAAGAATGATGGGACAAGGCTGTCATACTGTCACACTGTAATAGTGTATTAAACAACATGCATAATGGTGGGGCAAGGCTGTTACAGTGTAATAGTGTATTCAACAACATGTAGAATGGTGGGACAAGGCTGTCACACTGTAAGAGGTGGGGTTTAAACAACATGTAGAATGGTGGAACAATGCTGTCACACAGTTAAGGTGTATTGAACATCATTTAGATTGGTGGGCCAAGGCTGTGACACTATTAAGATGTTTTAAACAACATGTAGAATGGTGTGGCAAGGCTGTCACACTGTTAATGTGTTTTAAACAACATGTAGAATGGTGGGGGCAAGGCTGTCACACTGTTAATATTATCTAAGAACAGATTGAATGGCAGGGTAAGGCCGTCACACAGTTAATGTGTAATAAACAACATGTAGAAGGGTTAAGGCATAGTAAACAACAGGTAGAATGGCAGGGCAAGGCTGTCAGACAGTCAATGTGTAATAAACAACAAATAGAATGGTGTGGCAAGGCTGTCACATGGTAATAGCGTATGGAAACAACATGTAGAATGGTTGGGCGAAACTGTCATACTGTAACAGTGTATTAGGGTATTAAACAACATGTATAATGGTGGGGCAAGGCTGCCACACTGTGAATGTGTATCTAAGAGCATGACGAAGGGTGGGACAAGGCTATCACACAGTCAATGTCTATTGATTGGGCAAGGCTGTCACACTATTAAGATGTATTAAACAACATGTGGAATGGTGTGGCAAGGTTGTGACACTGTTAAAGTGTATTGAACAGCATCAGAATGGTGGTACAGGGCCTTCACATTGTTCATGTGCATTACACAAATGTAGAATGCCGGGGCAATGCTGTCACACTCTTCAGGTGCATTAACCGAAATGCAGAATGGAGGTGCAAGACTCTTCACTCCTTGTTTAGGTGCATTAAGCATCATGTATAATGGTGGGACAAGGCTGTCACACTGTTAATGTGTATCTAAGATCATGAAGAATGGTGGCACAAGGCTGTCACACAGTTAACGTACATATTAAACGACATGTAGAATTATGGGGCAAGACTGTCACACAGTTAATGTATATTAAACGACATGCAGAATTGTGGGGTAAAGCTGTCACACAGTCAATGTGTATTGAACAATATGTAGAATGGTGGGGCAAGGCTGTCACACTATAATAGTGTATCAAACAAACTGTAGAATGAACTGAAAAGGCTGTCATACTGTAATAGTGTATTAAACAACATGTTGAATGGTGGGACAAGGCTGTAATACTGTAATAGTGTATTAAACATCATGTAGAATGGCGGGGTAAATCTATCACAATGTAATAGTGTATTAAACATCATGTTGAATGGTGGGACAAGGCTGCCATACTGTAGTAGTGTATTAAACAACATGTAGAATGGCGGGGTAAATCTGTCACAATGTAATAGTGTATTAAACATCATGTTGAATGGTGGGACAAGGCTGCCATACTGTAGTAGTGTATTAAACAACATGTAGAATGGCGGGGTAAATCTGTCATACTGTAATAGTGTATTAAACAACATATTGAATGGTGGGACAAGACTGTCACACTGTAATAGTGTATTAAACAACATGTAGAATGGTGAAGCAAGGCTGTCACACTGTAATAGTGTATTAAACAGCATGTATAATGTTGGGACAAGGCTGTCACACTGTAATAGTGTATTAAACAACATGTTGAATGGTGGGACAAGGCTGTCACACTGTAATAGTGTATTAAACAACATGTAGAATGGTGAAGAAAGGCTGTCACAGGGTAATAGTGTATTATACAGCATTCATAATGTTAGAACAAGACTGTCAAACTGTAATAGTGTATTAAACAACATGTAGAATGGTGAAGCAAGGCTGTCACACTGTAATAGTGTATTTAAAAGCATGCATAATGTTGGGACAAGCCTATCACACTGTAATAGTGTATTAAACAACATGTTGAATGGTGGGACAAGGCTGTCATACTGTAATAGTGTATTAAACAACATGTTGAATGGTGGGACAAGGCTGCCATACAGTAATAGTGTATTAAACAACATGTTGAATGGTGGGACAAGGCTGTCATACTGTAATAGTGCATTAAACAACAGGAATAATGGTGGGGCAAAAATATCACACGGTAATAGTGCATTAAACAACATGTAGAATGGTAGGGCAAAGCTGTCGCACAGTAATTGTGTATTACACAACATGTAGCATCGTGTGGCAAGGATGTCACACTGTAATATTGCATTAAACAACA
The DNA here is from genome assembly GCA_037043455.1 of Cyrtodaria siliqua. Classification (NCBI taxonomy): domain Eukaryota; kingdom Metazoa; phylum Mollusca; class Bivalvia; order Adapedonta; family Hiatellidae; genus Cyrtodaria; species Cyrtodaria siliqua. The sequence continues at coordinate 7,404 of JAWPHD010017215.1, read as the reverse complement.
TGTATAATGGTGGGGCAAAGCTGTCACACTGTAATAGTGCATTACACAACATGTAGAATCTTGAGGCAAGGCTGTCGCACTGTAATATTGTATTAAACAACATGTATAATGGTGGGGCAAGGCTGTCACACTGTAATAGTGCATTAAAGAACATGTCGAATGGAGACTGGCAAGGCGGTCACACTGTAATATTGTATTAAAAATCAAGTACAATGTTGGGACAAGGCTGTCACACTGTAATAGTGCATTAAACAACAAGTAGAATGGTGAGGCTTTCACACTGTTAAGGTACATTAAACAACGTGTAGAATGGTGAGGCTTTCACACTGTTAAGGTGTATTAAACAACATGTAGAATGTTGGGACAAGGCTGTCACACTGTTGTAGCGTATTAAACAACATGTAGAATGGCGAGACTTTCACACTGTTAAGGTGCATTAAACAACATGTAGAATGGTGAGGCTTTAACACTGTTAAGGTGTATTAAGCAACATGTAAAATGGCGGGGTAAATCTGTCACAATATTAAACAACATTAAGAATGGTGAAGCAAGGCTGTCACACTGTAATAGTGTTTAATACGCTATTACAGTGTGACAGCCTTGCTTTACCATTCTACATGTTGTTTAATACACTATTACAGTGTGACATCCTTGTCCCACCATTCAACATGTTGTTTAATACACTATTACAGTGTGACAGCATTGTCCCGTCATTCTACATGTTGTTTAATACACTACTACAGTATGGCAGCCTTGTCCCACCATTCAACATGATGTTTAATACACAATTACATTGTGAAAGATTTACCCCGCCATTCTACATGATGTTTAATACACTATTACAGTATTACAGCCTTGTCCCACCATTCAACATGTTGTTTAATACACTATTACAGTATGACAGCCTTTTCATTCCATTCTACAGTTTGTTTGATACAATATTACAGTGTGACAGCCTTGCCCCACCATTCTACATATTGTTCAATACACATTGACTGTGTGACAGCTTTACCCCACAATTCTGCATGTCGTTTAATATACATTAACTATGTGACAGTCTTGCCCCATAATTCTACATGTCGTTTAATATGTACTTTAACTGTGTGACAGCCTTGTGCCACCATTCTTCATGATCTTAGATACACATTAACAGTGTGACAGCCTTGTCCCACCATTATACATGATGCTTAATGCACCTAAACAAGGAGTGAAGAGTCTTGCACCTCCATTCTACATGTCGTTTAATGCACCTGAAGAGTGTGACAACATTGCCCTAGCATTCTACATTTGTTTAATGCACATGAACATTGTGAAGGCCCTGTACCACCATTCTGATGCTGTTCAATACAATTTAACAGTGTCACAGCCTTGCCCCAGCATTCCACATGTTGTTTAATACATCTTAATAGTGTGACGCACTTGCCCAACCCATAGACATTGACTGTGCGATAGCCTTGTCCCACCCTTCGTCATGCTCTTAGATACACATTCACAGTGTGGCAGCCTTGCCCCACCATTATACATGTTGTTTAATACCCTAATACACTGTTACAGTATGACAGTTTCGCCCCATCAATCTACATGTTGTTTAATACACCTTATCAATGTGACAGACTTGTTCCACCATTCTACATGTTGTTTCCATACGCTATTTCCATGTGACAGCCTTGCCACACCATTCTACTTGTTGTTTATTACACTATTACAGTATGACAGCCTTGTCCCACCATTCAACATGTTGTTTAATACTCTATTACAGTATGGCAGCCTTGTCCCACCATTCAACATGTTGTTTAATACACTATTACAGTATGACAGCCTTGTCCCACCATTCAACATGTTGTTTAATACACTATTACAGTGTGATAGCCTTGTCCCAACATTATGCATGCTGTTTAATACACTACTACAGTGTGACAGCCTTGCTTCACCATTCTACATGTTGTTTAATACACTATTGCAGTGTGACAGCATTGTCCCACCATTAAACATGTTGTTTAATACACTATTACAGTGTGACAGCCTAGTCTCAACATTATACATGCTGTTTAATACACTATTACAGTGTGACAGCCTTGCTTCACCATTCTACACGGTGTTTAATACACTATTACAGTGTGACAGTCTTGTCCCACCATTCAACATGTTGTTTAATACACTATTACAGTATGACGGCCTTGCTTCACCATTCTACATGGTGTTTAATACACTATTACAGTGTGACAGTCTTGTCCCGCCATTCTACATGTTGTTTAATACACTACTACAGTATGGCAGCCTTGTCCCACCATTCAACATGATGTTTAATACACTATTACATTGTGAAAGATTTACCCCGCCATTCTACATGATGTTTAATACACTATTACAGTATTACAGCCTTGTCCCACCATTCAACATGTTGTTTAATACACTAATACAGTATGACAGCCTTTTCATTCCATTCTACAGTTTGTTTGATACACTATTACAGTGTGACAGCCTTGCCCCACCATTCTGCATGTTGTTTAATACACTATTACATTGTGACAGCTTTACCCCACCATTCCACAGGTTGTTTATGACACTATTACAGTGTGACAACCTTTCCTCGCCATCCTTCATGTTGTGTAATGCATTATGACAGTGTGACAGTCTTGATTCACCATTCTACAGGTTGTTTAAAAAACCATTACAGTTGGACAGCCTTGCCCCACCATTCTACATGTTGTATATTACACATTAACTGTGTAACAGCCTTGCACTGCCAATCTACATGTTGTTTTATACACCTTAATAATGTGACAGCCTTATTCCACCATTTTACATGTTTAATGCACCTAAACAGTGTGACAGCATTGCCCCAGCATGTTACATTTGTTTAGTGCAGATGAACAGTGTAACAGCCTTGTACCACCATGCTGCATGCTGTTCAATACACCTTAACAGTGTGACAGCCTTGCCCCACCATCTTACATGTTGGTTAATACACCTTAATAGTGTCACAACCTTGCCCCACATAAATACATATTGTTCAATACACATTGACTGTGTGACAGCCTTGCCCCACAATCTACATGTTGTTTAATACACCTAAATAGTGTAAAGGTCTTGCCCCCACATTCTTCATGGTGTTTATTACACATTAACTGTGTGACAGCCTTGTCCCACCATTCTTCATGCTCGTCGATACACATTAACAGTGTGACAGCCTTGTCCCACCAGCTACATGTTGTTTAATACACTATTACAGTTTGACAGCCTTGTCCCACCATTCTGCATGTTGTTTAATACACTATTACAGTTTGACAGCCTTGTCCCACCATTAGACATGTTATTTAATACACCTTATCAATTTGACAGACTTGTTCCACCATTCTACATGTTGTTAAATACACTTTAACAGTGTGACAGGCTTGCCCCACTATTCTACATGTTATTTAATACATCTAACATGTGACAGCCTTTCCCCTCAATTCGCTATCCAGCTGGCTTGCGGAATGTCGGTGGTTCTACCCAGGTGCCCGCCCGTGCACGAAAATTGCCCGGAGGGTCACCTGGGGTCTTCCTCCACCAATGGTAGCTGGAAAGTCGCCATATGACCTTAGCTGTTGGTCCGACTATAAAATCCAATTAAATTCAATTCCCCTCAATTCTACATGTTGTTGAATACAGCTTTACTATGTTCCTCCTTGCCCCACCATACTACATGTTGTTTAATATATCTTAACAGTGTGACAGCCTATCCTCGTTTAATACCCTAGTACAGTGTGACGGCCTTGTCAAACCATTCTACATGTTGTTTAAGACACCTTAACAGTGTGAAAGTCCCATCAATCTACATGTTGTTTAATACACCTAAACAGAATGACAGCCTTGTCCCATCATTCCATTTGTTCTTAGATGCTTGATCAATGTGGCATTCTTGTTGCACCAGTCTACATGTTGTTTTATGCACCTTAACTGTGTCACAGCCTTGCCCCATAAGTCTACATGTACTTAAATGCATTTTAATATTGTGACAGCATTGTCCCAAGCCTTCTACATGTTGTTTAATAAAATATTACAGTGTGACCGCCTTGCCCCACCATTACGAATGTTGTTTAATACACTATTACAGTGTGACAGCCATTCCCGACCATTCTATATGTTGTTTAATACACTAGTACAGTATGACAGCCATGTCCCACCATTTTACATGTTGTTTAATACACTATTACAGTTTGGTAGCTTTGCCCCACCATTCTACATGTTGTGTATTACACATTAACTGTGTGACAGCCTTGCCCCGTCATTCTATAGGTTGTTTACTAAGCCTTAATAACCATTATGCATGTTGTTTATTATACATTAACTGTGTGACAGCCTTGCCCTTGCCATTCTACATGTTGTTTTATATACCTTAACAGTGTGACAGCCTTGCCCCACAATTATACATGTTGTTTATAATAGTGTGACAACCTTGTCCCACCAGTCTTCATGCTCTTAGATACACATTAACAGTGCGACTGCCTTGTCCCACCATTATAGATGTTGTTTAATACACTATTACAGTGGGACACCTTGTGCCACCATTTTACATGTTATTTACTACGCCTTAATAACCATTTTACATTTTGTTTATTACACATTAACCGTGTGACAGCCTTGACCCGCCATTCTATATGTTGTTTTATACACCTTAACAGTGTGACACCCTTTCCTCTTCATTCTACATGTTGTTTAATACACCTTAATAGTGTGACCGCCTTGTCCCACAATTATACATGTTGTTTATACACATTAACTGTGTGACAGCCTTGTCCCACCATTCTTCATGCTCTTTGATAAACATTAACGGTGTGACAGCCTTGTCCCACCATTATACATGATGCTTAATGCACCTAAACAAGGTTGTTTAATACACTATTACCGTGTGACAGTCTTACCCCACCATTCTACATTTTGTGTATTACACATTAACTGTGTGACAGCTTTGCCCCGCCATTATACATGTTGTTTACTATGCATTTAATAACCATTATACATGTTGTTTATTACACATTAACTATGTGCCTTGTCCCGACACTCTGTAGGTTCTTAGTTACATCTTAACAGTGTGACAGCCTTGCCCCCACCATTCTACATGTTGTTTAATACACCTTAATAATGTAACAGCCTTGCCCCACCATTCCACTTATTGTATAATAGTGTCACAGCCTTGCTCCACCAATATACATGTTGTTCAATACACCTTAACTGTGTGACAACTTTACCCCACAGTTCTACATGTTGTTTAATACACCTTAATAGTGTCACATCCTTGCTTCACTGGTCTACATGTACGTAAATTCATTTTAACATTGTGACAGCATGTCCCACCATTCTACATATTGTTTAATACACTATTACAGTGTGACAGCCTTGTCCCACCATTCTGCACATTGTTTAATGCACTATTACAGTGTGACAGCCTTGTCCCACCATTCTACATGTTGTTTAATACACTATTACAGTGTGACGGCCTTGTCCCACCATTCTGAATGTTGTTTAATACACTATTACAGTGTGACAGCCTTGTCCCACCATTCTGCATGTTGTTAATACACTGTTACAGTGTGACAGCCTTGCCCCGCCATTCTACATGTTGTTTAATAGACTATTACACTGTGACAGCCTTGTACCGCCATTCGGCATGTAGTTTAATACACTATTACAGTGTGGCAGCATTGCCCCACAGTCTATATGTTGTATTATACACTATTACAGTGTGACAGCCTTGTCCCACCATTCTACATGTTGTTTAATACAATATTACAGTGACAGCCTTGCCCCACGATTCTACATGTTGTTTAATACACCTTAACATTGTGACATCCTTGCCCCGCCATTCCACATGTTGTTTAATACACCTTAATAGTGTCACAGCCTTGCCCCACCAAAAGAATGTTGTTCAATACACATTGACTGTGTGACAGCCTTGTCCCACCTTTTTTCATGCTGTTAGATACACATTAACAGTGCGACAGCCTTGTCCCACCATTATACAAGATGCTTAATTCTACATATTCTTAGGTATGCGTTAATAGTGTGACAGCCTTGCCCCACCATTGCAATGGACAGCCCTATCCTGCAATTCTATTTACTTTTAGATAATTATACATAAACAAGGCATGGTGGTCTTTTCATGTCATTTATAGATTTGTAGATATACTTCAACAGAGAGTAAAATCCCTGTCATGTACATTTGACAGATTCTTAGATACACCTTAACACTGTCTTGACATGCCTGTCCCTGTATCAAAAACGTTTTACGTACTTTTGCTATATTTAAATAGTGCATATCGCCAAAAGGTTGGGTACCGAAGCAATAAATCCACATAACAGAGTAAAACAAAACCAAACTATTATTTCGATATACGAATATGTCAGACTTGCCTTTGACGCAGAACCCGGAGATCACGGGTTCGAGTCTTGCCTTCACCACTGGGGTTATTCGCTGTATCTTTGGACAAAACTCGTCCCTTAGCCTCTTCGTCGTATCCCGGACGCTCGTTCTTGGAAGGCAATCTTCCAGGCCCGATATGAAACCATATCACTCTATTACATAACAGTTGGGCGAGGTTTCCGGATTCCTATGTATACTTCGATTCTCTCTGGAGCTGCTCGAAATAACATGTTATGTGTTGAGGAGACGTTAACCAACAATCAATTCATTTGATAGGAATAACCCAGTTTTTATTCCTGCGTGCCAGGTTTCGAGTTATATAATGCAACAGTGGCACTTACGTTGTAATTATAAAGTTGTCTAAGTGTGTGACCCACATTGTTGCCATCTTATATTCGTTGCAAATATTACTTTATATTATCACACTGGACGATAAATGCACCGTCTGCGATGTTAACGCTGATGCGATGCCTTTGCAAAGCACTGGATAGAGGTAAAATGGCAGGCTTGCCAAACCTTTTTAACACAAAATCCTGAGATTTTTAAAATTTAAAGACTTAAAGCGCGTGAAGAACATCTTAAATGGAAATCTTGGAACTCGCGACTTGATTTTCGCACTATTTTTTTAAATCGCAAATTTAAATTATTCATAACCTTCACATCCGGTCAACTTCCGGGAGGTTGAGATATTCAGTACGTGAAAATAAAGGGTTTACTCGGACTTTATCCTCAATCTCTATATGAAAAATGAAAACATTAGACCATGATTTAGATTAAATATATCCATATTTGTGTTTTAAAATCAGACAACGCCTAAAGCAGATACATAGATTTACATAAAAAATAAAGCTTTTAATATAATTATCACTACAAACTAGTTTTATAAAGGCCTAAAGTCATTTGAGCACAAGCGATAAACACCCGAGTTTACCCCCTACCAGAATGTGGAGGTCTTTTATTTTATTGATCAATGATTGGTCAAATTATTTTGATGATGT
>JAWPHD010017214.1:0-45815 GCA_037043455.1 Cyrtodaria siliqua | reverse complement strand
CAATGTCTCTACCAAACTGGTCACCAAGATAGATTGTTTGGAGTTGCCGCTGTATGGCCATGGGACTGCTGTTTTTACATTGTATCAGAATTTATTAAGGTTGTAGAAGCACCTTTATAAAAAAAAAAGCAGACTTGACAGACTACATGAACAATGCCTCAAGAATCACAATGAATTGTCTCGGGTGAACTGATAATCAAACAAGAGGGCCATGATGGCCCTATATCGCTCATCTGGGTAAATTTGAACCATTACAAGAGGACCAAGATGGCCCTAAAGCGAACACCTTAGTACTGGCACATTATCGAACTTCTTCGAAATCTTATGGTCATATACAATCTGTGCAAGTTTGGTTAAGATTGTTCAAGAAATGTGGGCTCTGTTGTGTATAATAACAACATTGATATAGGCTGTTTAAGACCCTGACAAAGTTTGGTAAAGATCAAATACAAAATGAAGGTGCTAGAGAGTAACACCTTGGCCAGAGCCAAATGTGAGCCCAGGGCTACAAGCAATATACGAGAGATGTGTGCCTTGTGGTTTTAGAGAAGAAGATTTTTTAAGTTTTTCCCTATACAAGTCTATGTAAAATGTGACCCCTTGGGCGGGGTCAAATGTGAATCCAGGGTCACCATTTGAACAAACTTGGTAAAGGACCATAAGAGTATAGTAAATGCAAAATATTAAACCTCTGGCTCTTGTAGTTACAGAGAAGAAGACTTTAATGTGTTTCCTATATACGTCTATGTAAAACTGTGACCCTCGGAGTGGGGTCAAATTTTACCCCAGTGTCACCATTTGAACAAACTTTTTCGAGGACCATAATCTTATAGTAAATGCAAAATATTAAACCTCTGGCTCTTGCAGTTTCAGAGAATTTTTTTCCCCTATATATATGTCTATATAAAACTGTGACCCCTGGGGCGCGGCCAAGTTTGACACCAGGGTCACCATTTGAACAAACTTGGTAGAGGACCATAAGCTTATAGCAAATGCAAAATATTAAACCTCTGGCTCTTGCAGTTCCAGAGAAGAAGATTTCTTAAGTTTTTCCCTATACATCTCTATGTAAAACATGTGACCCTTGGGCGAGGCCAAATGTGACCCGAGGGTCACCATTTGAACAAACTTGGTAAAGGACCATAAGCTTATATTAAATGCAAAATATCAAACCTCTGGCTCTTGTAGTTTCCTAGAAGATTTCTTTTTTTTTTCCTATATAAGTCTATGTAAAACTGTGACACCTGGCGGGGACAAATTTGACCCCAGGGTCACCATTTGAACAAACTAAGTAGAGGACCATAAGCTGATGCTACATGTAATACATGAGAGCTCTGTGCCATGTGGTTCCAGAGAAGAAGATTTTTTTCACTTTTCCCTATAAAATCCTATGTAAAACTGTGACCCCCGGGGCGGGGCCAAATGTGACCCCTGGGTCACCATTTGAACAAACTTGGAAGAGGAGCATAAGCTTACAGCAAATGCAAAATATTAAACCTCTGGCTCTTGCAGTTTCAGAGAAGAAGATTTTTTAAGTTTTTCCCTATACATGTCTATGTAAAACATGTGACCCTTGGGGCGGGGCCAAATGTGACCCGAGGGTCACCATTTGAACAAACTTGGTAAAGGACCATAAGCTTATAGTAAATGCAAAATATCAAACCTCTGACTCTTGTAGTTTCCGAGAAGAAGATTTTTATTTATTTTTTTATATATAAGTCTATGTAAAACTGTGACCCCTGGGGCGGGGACAAATTTGACCCCAGGGTCACCATTTGAACAAACTTAGTAGAGGACCATAAGCTGATGCTACATGTAATACATGAGACCTCTGTGCCTTGTGGTTTCAGAGAAGAAGATTTTTTAAAGTTTTTTCCTATATGTCTATATGAAAAACATGCAAAATTTCAATATACAAACTTTGGACCCCCGGGGCTTGGCCATTTTTTACCCCGGGGACTTCATTTAAACAAACTTGATAGTCTAGGGGTTGGCGATCATTTTAAAAGAAAAACTGTTGAAATCTGTCCAGCTGTTCTTGAGCAGAAGATTTTTTAAGGTTTTGACTATATATGGTAATGGTGGCCATCTTGGATGTCGCGCTGACCTAATTTTAACAAATCTAAAAAGCATTCATCTAAGGATCATCCACATGAAGTTTGGTCAAAATTGGCCAAGCGGTTTCTGAGGAGAAGTCGTTTGAAGCAAAAGTTAACGACGACGGACGACCACGACGGACGACGACGGACGACGGACAACGGACGAAGAGTGATCCCAATAGCTCACCTTTGAGCCTTCGGCTCAGGTGAGCTAAAAAGCAGTCTGAACTTGTAAATGGATCATTGAAGCAGCTAATGCCTGAACTTCACTACTGTTCAATTATAGCATTTCTGTTAATTTAAATAAGGAGTATTTCTGTGATGAACGTAAAACTGATAATTGCCAATTACTATCTTTAAAAATGTTATAAATTAAAATCTATCGAGACTTCAATTTCTATACTTTCTATACGTTGACCGAATTTCACTAATTTACTTGTCGTTTAGGCCTTATAAATGAATGTTATTATAAATTATTTCATCTACAAATATTTGGCTATTCAGATAACTAATTACCTTCATTATGTTATATCATCATCAATTGTTTTTTTTTATCTACAATGCTATATTTATTACAATCGGTCTTCATGCTTTGTCTCTATTTTCAACATGTATAATTTAACTGGAAATGTCCCCTCTGTTAACATGCGCAATCCCTTTAATTGGAAGTAAATATTATTAATTGAATGTTGTTTATATTTGATAATCAATTTTATTTTACTGTGATAAATTGTTTTATAAGTTGGTTTAGACGATTTGGCTTAACTAAAACTTAGGCCATAGTGCAGTGTGTCCTCAATTGCAGGTGCTTTAAAGTTTTCTCATTTCAGAGAAAAACATTTTTTTTAGTTTATTAATATTTTCAGATTTCCCTAGCAGCAAATAATTTTTCCGTGGAAAACAGTGGACAAAATCTGTGGAAAATCAAATATTCCATGGAACATAATTATTTCCGCGGAATTTTTATTTTCAGTGAAGCCTGCACAATTTCCGTGGATTTCCGCGGAATCTTCAGTTTCCATTTATTTCCGCGGAATCTTTTTTTTTTTTTGCTGTAATCTTTCCTTCTCTTTTTTTTTTGGTACTTAGTGATTGGGAGGACGGAAATAATTCCGAATACTCCGCGGAATTTTTTTCCGTAGAATTTCACGGAATTTAACAGTATTCCATGGCATTTCTAGAGACGGGTAGGGTCACCATTTGAACGAACTTATACCTTATCACAGACATATTAATATTGTTATCAGTTCTTTGACCTTATCCATTGCCAAAATGTTGAGATTTTACTCAATTTTCACTAGGTGATAAAATTTGTTTTACTTGGTTTTAATCCTTAGGTTTTATAGTAAAATAAATATCTTTGTCAGAGTAAATAGATGGTAATTTTCAAGATTCGATTTTAAAATATACATATATTGAATCATTTTGCATAAATGTGCATGAACTATGCAGAGTTTCAAAATAAGCACACAGTAAGTACCTTAATTTTAAAGGAAGTACATCAGGATTGGTATTATTCTTAGTATTGTTCAAGTACAATATGTATGTATTGAATTGATAAAAATAAACTTAATGAGCCATAAAACATAAAAAGAAATTACTGTGAACATATAAAATACAAGAAATGTCACAGTAAGTGACAAATGCCGCCAAAGTGACCTGTAAGTGTGACCTTGACCTTGGAGCAATATGAAACCAACAGATATATTTTAAAAAAAAAATTAAAAAAAAGTCAAACAAACAATAACAAGAGGTCAATGACCTTGAAGCTCTACTGATTGATTTTGATTTCAGGAAGTAGTCGCTACAGACTTGTTTTTTGAAAATCTATTTTTAACCGTGGCGGCCATCTTGAATTTCCGGCCGACCTGAAATTTTGCTTAGATCAATAAGACATTAAGAGCAACATTCCTGTGAAGTTTCATGAAAATCCGTCAGGTAGTTTCAAAGTAGTAGTCGCTACAAGTTTTCATTATATAACTCTATGTAAACAAAGCAGCCATGTTTAAGGTCAAATCAAAACGATTTTCGACAAGGACCAACATCATGTCATACTGATCATTTTAGAAAAAGTCCCATATCAATATCTCTTATTGTTTTGAAGAAGTAGTCGCTACAAACTTATTTATTTTAAATCTATTTTTAGCTGTGGCAGCCATCTTGAATTTCCGGCCGACCTGAAATTTTTCTAGGATCAACTAGACATCAAGAGCAACATTCCTGTGAAGTTTCATGAACATCCGTCAAGTAGTTTCAGAGGAGTAGTCGCTACAAGTTTTTACTATATAACTCTATGTAACCAAAGATGGCCACTGGCAGCCATGTTTAACGTCGAATCGAAATAATTTTCCACAAGGATCTACATCATGTCATGCTGATCATTTTAGAAAAAGTCCCATATCAATATCACTTATAGTTTTCAAGAAGTAGTCGCTACAAACTTATTTTTTAAAAATCTATTTTTAGCTGTGACGGCCATCTTGAATTTCCGGCCGACCTAAAATTTTGATAGGATCAATTAGACATCAAGAGCAACATTCCTGTAAAGTTTCATGACAATCCGCCTAGTAGTTTCAGAGGAGTAGTCGCTACAAGTTTTTACTATATAACTCTTTGTAAACAAAGATGACCGCTGGCAGCCATGTTTAACGTTGAATCAAAACGATTTTTGAATAGGATCAACATCATGTAATGCTGATCATTTTAGAAAAAGTCCCATATCAATATCACTTATAGTTTTCAAGAAGTAGTCGCTACAAACTTATTTTTTAAAAATCTATTTTTAGCTGTGACGGCCATCTTGAATTTTCGGCCAACCTGAAATTTTTCTAAGATCAATTAGATATCAAGAGCAACATTCCTGTTAAGATTCATGACAATCCGCCAAGTAGTTTCAGAGAAGAAGTCGCTACAAGTTTTTACTATATAACTCTATGTAAACAAAGATGGCCGCTGGCAGCCATGTTTAACGTTGAATCAAAACGATTTTTGACTAGGATCAACATCATGTCATGCTGATCATTTTAGAAAAAGTCCCATATCAATATCACTTATAGTTTTCAAGAAGAAGTCGCTACAAACTTGTATTTTAAAACTCTATTTTTAGCTTTGGCGGCCATCTTGGATTTCACATCAACATGAATTTTTGCTAGGATCAACTAGACTTTATGGGCAACATTTCTGTAAAGTTTCATGAATATCCATCCAGTAGTTTTAGCTGTGAAGTCGCTACAAATAAAAGTTTACGGACAGACAGACGGACAGACGGACAGACGGACGGACGGACGACGGACGCCGCACCACGGCATAAGCTATGCTGATCTCTGATCAGTAGAGCTAAAAATCAAATAAAAAAAATAAAAAAATAAAAAAATAATGAAAAATAAAAATATTTTAAAAAAAAAATTAAAAAAAAAAAAAATTAAAAAAATATTTTTTATTTTTATTTTTTTCGCGACACAACGTCTTGTTGGTCTTTTTTTCAAATCACCGAATAACGTGCCAAATGAAGACTGATGACCCCACGCGCCTGCAAACATTTTGCAACCTGAAATATAATGTTTTAGATTGTTTGTTACCTGAGATATAATACTGTGTATGGCTACCTTACATATGTTACATGCTTTGCTACCGGAAATATACATAATTTACATGCTCTGATGCCTGAAATATAAAACTTCATATGATTTGTTGCCTGAAATATATATACTTTACATGCTTTGATACCTGAAATATAATACTGTATATGCCTTGCTATCTGAAATATAATACTTCATATGATTTGATGCCTGAAATATACATACTTTACATGCTTTGATACCTGAAATATAATACTTCATTTGATTTGTTGCCTAAAATATATATACTTTACTTGCATTGCTACCTAAAATATAATACTTTTATATGGTTTGCTACCTGAAATATAATACTTTATATGCTTTGCTACCTGAAATATAATACTTTATATGCTTTGCTACCTGAAATATAATACTTTACATACTTTGATACCAGAAATATAATACTTTATATGCTTTGATACCTGAAATATTATACTTTATATGATTTGCTATATGATATACAATATTTTATAATTATGCACTACTTTTTGAGATATAATTTGCTTTAGGTGATATTTGTTGCCCGAGTTATTATGATAGTGCTAATTTTTGAGATACATGCATAATAGTACATTGATCTTTAAAAAAATGTATCTACTTATCATACTTATGCTATCTTTGCCATTCATAAGCTTTATCTTTTTCTAAAGCTATCTGCTAAGATATGAAAATGAACTATATATTTTGATTTGCTTTTTGTCTGTTTTTTTCGATTTGTTTTTGGATAATAATCTTAATAATTATGCAATTTTTTGCTTGAGTTATATTTACCAATATGTTTTGTGTAATGTTTGCAATACTCCCTTTATATAACAGGCTTATTTATATGTATTGCTTCCTGAGATATACGATAGTGCATGACATACTTTGGAGTTAGCTACTAAATATATACTAGTAAGGTATTACTACCATTATTACCAAAACACCATAATAGAGTATAATTATTTAGTTTATGTTAAAAATTTTTTTTTTTAAAGAACTATTTTTCACAAAATGCACAATGTTTTGTTAATTGTGCACTTCTCTTTTTTACAACTGCTGATTGCTGTCTCATTACGATTCCCATCTTTTTTTATCAACACTTATGACTAGTATAAACATACTGTCAGTTAATTGTCAGGGTCTTGGTGCAGTTGAAAAACGTATTGATGTTTTTAACTACCTAAAAAGTAAAAATGGTCACATATATTGCCTTCAGGATATTCACTCTACCACAGCAACTAAAAATTTTATTCGTACACAGTGGGGGAATGATTGCCTTTTTAGTTCAGGAACTGCAAACGCAAGAGGCGTGGCGATACTTTTTAACAAACGCTTAGATTATAAAGTACATTCTCACATAACAGATAAGGAAGGTAACTTTCTCATAGCTGACATGACAGTTGAAAATAATCGTTTTACACTTATCAATCTGTATGGCCCAAATAATGATTCCCCTAGTTTTTATGATACTATTTTGTTGAAATATGAACAATTTAAAAACAGTACCCTAATCATGTGTGGAGACTTTAATTTCGTTCAAGATCCAATCCTATATTACTCTAATTACAAAAGTGTAAATAACAAAAAGGCACGAGAACGGGTTCTAGATATTAAATGTGAGTATAACCTCATTGATCCTTTCAGAGAATTACACCCACATCTAAAACGGTATACTTGGAGAAAAAAAACTCCTTTAAAACAAGCCAGACTCGACTTTTTCCTAGTTTCAGAAAATATGTTTTCTTCAATAGAAAGGTGTACCATTGAATCCAGTTACCGCTCAGACCATTCAATGGTCGTTCTAAAATTGAATTTCACTCAATTTATACCTGGTAAACCCCTTTGGAAACATAATAATTCTCTGCTTAGTGATATTGAATATTTAAACGCAATCAATAAAAAAATTCAGGACATTAAACTACAGTATGCAGTCCCAATTTACAATATGGAGAACATTCATAATATCCCCAATAATGAATTACAATTTTTAATTAATGATCAACTGTTTCTCGAAACACTACTCATGGAATTACGGGGTAAATCAATATCGTATTCTAGTTACAAGAAAAAAATGACGGATAAAAGAGAAAAAGAATTGATTACCGAAATAGAAACATTAGAAAATAACCTGTCTTCAAATAATTTAGAAACATTAGAAACATATAAAAATGAATTAAGAATATTAAGAAAACAAAAAATGAATGGCTACCTAATCAGATCAAGAGCAAATATTATTGAAAACGATGAAAAACCAACCTCATTTTTTTGCAATTTAAAATCCCATAATTACGCTTCAAAGATAATTCCCAAAATAGAAAAAGAAAATGGAGAAATCATAACAGATCAACATGAAATTTTAAATGTGACTAAACATTATTACGAACAACTTTATACTAGCAAAGACAATGAACTAGGAAACGTAAATTTAGAAGAGGATTTGAAAGAATTTGATATACCTAAACTTACAGACAATGAATCAATTAATCTTGAAGGCCTTATATCTATTGAAGAAGCCTTGGCAACACTTAAAAAAATGAAAAATAACCGTAGCCCTGGTTCAGATGGTTTCGGTGCCGATTTCTTTAAAGTGTTTTGGCGACAAATAGGACATTTTGTAGTACGATCTTTAAATTATGGATTCAGTAAGGGAGAACTATCAATAACTCAAATAGAAGGAATAATAACTGTTATACCAAAAGAAAATAAATCAAGACTGCATGTAAAAAACTATAGGCCTATCTCCCTTCTTAATTGTACATATAAAATTGCCTCAGGATCTATTGCAAATAGAATTAAATCAACACTTATTAAGCTGATAAATAAAGATCAATCAGGTTTTATCTCAGGAAGATACTTAGGAGAAAATACCAGACTTATATATGATGTTATGCAATACGCAGAAGAAAATGATCTGTCGGGTTTAATTCTCTTGATTGACTTTGAAAAAGCTTTCGACTCTTTATCTTGGGCCTTTATATTTAAAGTACTTAATTTTTTTAACTTTGGAGAACATTTTATATCATGGATAAAGGTTTTATATAAAAATGCCAAATTGGCTGTTAATCAAGGGGGAAACCTGTCATCGTTTTTCAACATCGGTAGGGGCTGCCGTCAGGGGGACCCCTTATCACCTTATATTTTTATTTTGTGCGCTGAAATACTGGCGATTAGGATAAGGAATAATAAAAAGATTAAAGGTATTACCATAAAGAATGTAGAAATTAAACTTTCACAATATGCAGACGATACATCTGTCCTTTTGGATGGATCGGATACATCCCTGAATGAAACACTATCAGAACTACATAAATATTCTAAATATTCTGGATTAAACTTAAATTTTGACAAAACACAAGTGGTATGGATAGGGAAGAAAAAATACAGTTCAGATACAATCAAAACAAAATGGAAACTTATCTGGGGAAAAGATAATTTTAAGCTACTAGGAATACATTTTAATGTCAACTTAGGTAAAATGATAGAATTAAACTATAATGATAAGATTTTAAAAATCCAAAATACAGTAAAGATATGGATGCGAAGATATTTAACGCCACTTGGTAAAATCACGGTTATAAAAACACTGTTACTTCCTATTTTAAATCATATCTTTATATCTCTTCCAAACCCAAATGAAAACATAATCGCAAAAATTAATAACATATTTTATGATTTTTTATGGGAAGGGCCTGCAAAAATTAAAAAAACAGTTATAGTTAAACAATATTCTGAGGGCGGTCTCAAAATGATAAATCTGAAAGCTTTCATACTTAGTCTTAAATCAACCTGGTTAAGAAGACTCATAACTAATGAGGGGACTTGGAAGCAGCTTGTTGAAAACCTAATAGACATTAAAAAATTAACATCTTTCGGTAATGAATACTGTGAAACATTAATAAAAAAAATGAAAAACAGTTTCTGGATCGATGTGCTAAATTCATATGCTAAACTTATTGAGTATAGTATACCTAACTCACCAGAAGAATTTGGGTCAACCCCACTGTTCTATAATAATAATATTCTGATTGGCTCCAAGCCTTTCTTTAATAAAATATGGTATATGAATGGCATCAGGTTTATAAATGACCTTATCAAGGAAAATGGTGAGTTTCACTCTTTAACTGAGCTTGAAGAAAATACCGGTATCAAAACAAATTTTCTAATTTATGAAGGCGTAATAGCTGCCATTAAAACATTTAAAAAAAAGTTACACAATTTTACAATTAAAAAAATAGAAAACCCAATTCTACCTGCGAATATTAAACCACTCATCAAAAACAAGAAAGGTTGCACTGATATGTACTCTATTCTTAACAGAAATAATGAAAGTCCAACTTCAAAAGCTAAATGGGAACAGATGTATGATATTAATACAGAAGCATGGAAAAACATTTACTCATCCCCTTTCAAAATAACTACTAGCACAATACTACAATGGTTTCAAACACGGATTAATCATCGGCTTCTTTCAACACAGCATTATCTGCACAAAATAAAAAAAGCAGAAAACCCTTATTGTCACTACTGCCACGAGGATGAGACTATTGTTCATATGTTGTGGACCTGCCCTTCAACTCAGACCTTTTTAACACAGATAAATACACTCTGCTTATCAAAAAATATAAATCTGAACCTATCAGAGCATGCATTTATTTTTAACATAGGTAAAGAACAATCAACTGTAGAGCTACAAATTATCTTAGAAATTAAATATTACATATTTTCTTCAAAACGACTGAAAACAACGCTCTCTGTTACTCCAATGATATACAGACTTCGTTATTTATACGAAACGCATAAACAAATCGCAATCAGAAACAATCAACTAGAAAGTTTTGAAAATACATGGAGCAATTTTAAAACCATTTTAAATTAATCTAGCCTATCTTTTTATCCATCCACCCCTATGAATTCTTACAATAAACCAAGACACTGACAGTTGTGTATATATGTGTATATATGTATATGTATGTGTGTATGTGTATGTATGTATATACATGTATATATATTAAATATATACATATTGTTATATAAACAGTAATTTATACAACTTTATAATTAGATGGGCTAGTGGACGGCAATCACAATGTAGTTTAAAGAGTTTTTCTCTTTCTTTTTTTTTGTTGCTTTAAATGATTTTCTCCCCTCAAAATAACATCTCCCCTGCCTCAACCATCTAATACATGTATCTATTCTGTATTACTCTTATATCATTTTATGATGCTGAATTGTAAATATATATATATATGTGTTTAGTAAATGAATATTACATGCTGTAAAATATTGTAAGGTGTGGCAAGGGATGGTCCTCCCCGACCCTTGCTCCACCTATTGACGGGGAGATTAAACGGGTCGTCAAAAGACGGCACAAAAAAAACAACATAAAAAAAACAATAAAAAAAAACAATAAAAAAAACAACAAAAAAAACAACGTCTTGTTGTGGTGAGCAATTGTGTGAATTTATTTGAAAATCCGTTGATTCTTGTCCGAGTTATGAAGCGGAGACGATTGTATAGACAAACGGATTTTGACCTTTGACTTCTAAGTGTGACCTTGACTTTGGAGCCACGGACCTGGATTTTGTGCGCGACACGTCGTCTTGTTGTGGTGAGCAATTGTGCAAAGTTATTTGAAAATCCATCCATTATTGTCAGAGTTATGAAGCGGACACGAGTGTACACGCGAACGGACAGACAGTGCGATTACTATATGCCACCCTTTGGGGGCATAAAAAAGAAATCAAACAAACAATAAAAATCAAATAAAATAAAAATTTAAAAAAATTTAAAAAAAAAAAAAAATCAATTAGAAAAACAACAAAAAAACAAGAGGTCAATGACCTTAAAGCTTTACTGATTGATTTTGATTTCAGGAAGTAGTCGCTACAGACTTGTTTTTTGAAAAATTGTTTTTAGCGGTGGTGGCCATCTTGAATTTGCGGCCGACCTGAAATTTTGCTAGGATCAATAAGACATCAAGAGCAACATTCCTGTGAAGTTTCATGAAAATCCATCAAGTAGTTTCAGAGGAGTAGTCGCTACAAAGATGGCCACTGGCAGCTATGTTAAGCGTCGAATCAAAATAATGTTTGACTCTGATAACCATCATGTCATGCTGATCATTTTATAAAAAAGTCCCATATCAATATCACTTATAGTTTATAGTACGTAGTCGCTACAAACTTCTTGGCAGATCTGAAATTTTGCTAGGATCAATTAGACATTAAGAGCAACATTCCTGTAAAGTTTCATGAAAATCTGCCAAGTAGTTTCAAAGGAGTAGTCGCTACAAGTTTTTACTATATAAGTCTATGTAAACAAAGATGGCCGCTGGCAGCAATGTTTAACGTTGAATCAAAACAATTTTTGACAAGGACCAACATCATGTCATGCTGATCATTTTAGAAAAAGTCCCATTTCAATATCACTTATAGTTTTCAAGAAGTAGTCGCTACAAACTTGTTTTTTAAAAACCTATTTTAGCATTTTTAACTAAATCAAGAGCCATAAAAAAACAATAAAAAACAAGAGGTCAATGACCTTGAAGCTCTACTGATTGATTTTGATTTCAGGAAGAAGTCGCTACAAACTTTTTTTTTGAGAATTTATTTTTAGCCGTGGCGGCCATCTTGAATTTCCGGCCAACCTGAAATTTTGCTAGGATCAATTAGACATCAAGAGCAACATTCCTGCGAAGTTTCATGAAAATCCGTGAAGTAGTTTCAGAGGAGTAGTCGCTACAAGTTTTCATTATATGACTCTATGTAAACAAAGATGGCCGCTGACAGCCATGTTTAACATCGAATCAAAACGATTTTTGACAAGGACCAACATCATGTCATGCTGATCATTTTAGAAAAAGTCCCATATCAATATCACTTATAGTTTTCAAGAAGTAGTCGCTACAAACTTGTATTTTGAAAATCTATTTTTAGCCATGGCGGCCATCTTGAATTTCCGGCCGATCTGAAATTTTGCTAGGATCAATTAGACATCAAGAGGAACATTCGTGTGAAGTTTCATGAAAATCCGTCAAGTAGTTGCAGAGGAGTAGTCGCTACAAGTTTTCATTATATAACTCTATGTAAACAAAGATGGCCACTGGCAGCCATGTTTAACGTCGAATCAAAATAATGTTCGACTCGGATAACCATCATGTCATGCTGATCATTTTAGAAAAAGTCCCATATCTATATCACTTATAGTTTTCAAGAAGTAGTCGCTACAAACTTATTTTTTAAAAATCTATTTTTTAGCTGTGGTGGCCATCTTGAATTTCTGGCCGAACTGAAATTTTGCTAGGATCAATTAGACATTAAGAGCAACATTCCTGTAAAGTTTCATGAAAATCCGCCAAGTAGTTTCAGAGGAGTAGTCGCTACAAGTTTTTACAATATAACTCTATGTAAACAAAGATGGCCGCTAGCGGCCATGTTTAAAGTTGCATCGAAATAAATTTTGACAAGGATCAACATCATGTCATGCTGATCATTTTAGAAAATGTCCCATATCAATATCACTTACAGTTTTCAAGAAGTAGTCGCTACAAGTTTATTTATTTTAAATCTATTTTTAGCCGTGGCGGCCATCTTGAATTTCCGGGCGACCTGAAATTTTGCTAGGATCAATTAGACATCAAGAGCAACATTCCTGTGAAGTTTCATGAAAATCCGCCAAGTAGTTTCAGAGGAGTAGTCGCTACAAGTTTTTACTATATAACTCTATGTAAACAAAGATGGCCGCTAGCGGCCATGTTTAAAGTTGCATCGAAATAAATTTGACAAGGATCAACATCATGTCATGCTGATCATTTTAGAAAATGTCCCATATCAATATCACTTACAGTTTTCAAGAAGTAGTCGCTACAAGTTTATTTATTTTAAATCTATTTTTAGCCGTGGCGGCCATCTTGAATTTCCGGCCGACCTGAAATTTTGCTAGGATCAATAAGACATCAAGAGCAACATTCCTGTGAAGTTTTCATGAAAATCCCTCAAGTAGTTACAGAGGAGTAGTCGCTACAAGTTTTCATTATATAACTTTATGTAAACAAAGATGGCCGCTGGCAGCCATGTTTAACGTCGAATCAAAACGATTTTCGACAAGGACCAACATCATGTCATGCTGATCATTTTAGAAAAAGTCCCATATCAATATCACTTAGAGTTTTCAAGAAGTAGTCGCTACAAACTTGTTTTTTAAAAACCTATTTTTAGATTTGGCGGCCATCTTGGATTTCTGGCCGAACTGAAATTTTGCTAGGATCAATTAGACATTAAGAGCAACATTCCTGTAAAGTTTCATGAAAATCCGCCAAGTAGTTTCAGAGGAGTAGTCGCTACAAGTTTTTACTATATAACTCTATGTAAACAAAGATGGCCGCTAGCGGCCATGTTTAAAGTTGCATCGAAATAAATTTTGACAAGGATCAACATCATGTCATGCTGATCATTTTAGAAAATGTCCCATATCAATATCACTTACAGTTTTCAAGAAGTAGTCGCTACAAGTTTATTTATTTTAAATCTATTTTTAGCCGTGGCGGCCATCTTGAATTTCCGGCCGACCTGAAATTTTGCTAGGATCAATTAGACATCAAGAGCAACATTCCTGTGAAGTTTCATGAAAATCCGCCAAGTAGTTTCAGAGGAGTAGTCGCTACAAGTTTTTACTATATAACTCTATGTAAACAAAGATGGCCGCTAGCGGCCATGTTTAAAGTTGCATCGAAATAAATTTGACAAGGATCAACATCATGTCATGCTGATCATTTTAGAAAATGTCCCATATCAATATCACTTACAGTTTTCAAGAAGTAGTCGCTACAAGTTTATTTATTTTAAATCTATTTTTAGCCGTGGCGGCCATCTTGAATTTCCGGCCGACCTGAAATTTTGCTAGGATCAATAAGACATCAAGAGCAACATTCCTGTGAAGTTTCATGAAAATCCCTCAAGTAGTTACAGAGGAGTAGTCGCTACAAGTTTTCATTATATAACTTTATGTAAACAAAGATGGCCGCTGGCAGCCATGTTTAACGTCGAATCAAAACGATTTTCGACAAGGACCAACATCATGTCATGCTGATCATTTTAGAAAAAGTCCCATATCTATATCACTTAGAGTTTTCAAGAAGTAGTCGCTACAAACTTGTTTTTTAAAAACCTATTTTTAGATTTGGCGGCCATCTTGGATTTCACATCAACATGAATTTTTGCTAGGATCAACTAGACTTCATGGGCAACATTTCTGTAAAGTTTCATGAAAATCCATTCAGTAGTTTCAGAGGAGTAGTCGCTACAAAAAAAAGTTAACGGACGGACGGACAGACGGACGGACGACGGACACCGCACCACGGCATAAGCTCTGCTGATCTCTGATCAGTAGAGCAAAAAAACAACAAGAGGTCAATGACCTTGAAGCTCTACTGATTGATTTTGATTTCAGGAAGTAGTCGCTACAGACTTGTTTTTTGAAAATTTATTTTGAGCCGTGGCGGCCATCTTGAATTCCGGCTGACCTGAAATTTTGCTAGGATCAATTAGACATCAAAACAAAAATGGCCACTGCCAGCCATGTTTAACGTCGAATCAAAATAATTTTCGACTAGGATCAACATCATGTCATGCTGATCATTTTACAAAAAGTCCCATGTCAATATCACTTATAGTTTTCAAGAAGTAGTCGCTACAAACTTATTTTTTAAAATTCTATTTTTAGCTGTGGTGGCCATCTTGAATTTCTGGCCGACCTGAAATTTTGCTAGGATCAATAAGACATCAAGAGCAATATTCCTGTAAAGTTTCATAAAAATCCGCCAAGTAGTTTCTGAGGAGTAGTCGCTACAAATTGTTACTATAAAACTCTATGTAAACAATTATGGCCACTGGCAGCCATGTGTAACGTTGAATCAAAATGATTTTTGACAAGGACCAACATCATGTCATGCTGATCATTTTAGAAAAAGTCCCATATCAATATCACTTATAGTTTTCAAGAAGTAGTCGCTACAAACTTGTATTTAATCAAGAGGTCAATGACCTTGAAGCTCTACTGATAGATTTTGATAGCTAGGTCAGCATTCCTGTGAAGTTTCATAAAAACTGTAAGTAGTTTCAGAGAAGTAGTCGCTACAAGTTGAAGTTTTTACTATATAACTCTAGGTAAACAAAGATGGTCACTGGCAGCCATGTTTAATGTTGAATTAAAATTATTTTCGACAAGGATCAACATCTTGTCATGCTGATCATTTCAGAAAAAGTCCCATATCAATATCACTTATAGTTTTCAAGAAGTAGTCGCTACAAACTTGTTTTTAAAAATCTATGTTTAGCCGTGGTGGCCATCTTGAATTTCCGGCCTACCTGAAATTGTGCTAGGATCAACTAGACATCAAGAGCAACATTCCTGTGAAGTTTCATGAAAATCCGTCAAGTAGTTTCAGAGGAGTAGTCACTACAAATTTTACTATACAAACTCTATGTAAACAAAGATGGCCACTGGTGCCCAGGTTTAATTTTGATTCAAAATAATTTTCGACAAGGATCAACATCATGTCATGCTGATCATTTTAGAAAAAGTCCCATATCAATATCACTCACAGTTTTCAAGAAGTAGTCGCTACAAACTTTTTTTTAAAAAAATCTGTTTTTAGCCATGGCGGCCATCTTGAATTTCCGGCCGACCTAAACACATTCTGGGATCAATTAAACATCAACAGCAACCTTCTTGTGAAGTTTCAGAGGAGTAGTCGCTACAAGTTTTTAGTATATACATCTATGTAAACAAAGATGACTGCTAGCGGCCATGTTTAAAGTCGCATCAAAATAAATTTCGACAAGGATCAAAATCATGTCATGCTGATCATTTTAGAAAATGTCCCATATCGATATCACTTACAGTTTTCAAGAAGTAGTCGATACAAATTTATTTATTTTAAATCAATTTTTAGCCGTGGCGGTCGCTACAAGTTTTTACTATATAACGTATGTAAACAAAGATGGCCGCTGGCTGTCATGTTACACGTCGAATCAAAAGGATTTTTGACAAGGACCAACATCATGTCATGCTGATCATTTTAGAAAAAGTCCCATATCAATATCAATTATAGTTTTCAAGAAGTAGTCGCTAACTACTTATTTTTTAAAAATCTATTTTTAGCTGTGGCAGCCATCTTGAATTTCTGGTCGATCTGATGCTAGGATCAATTACACACCAAGAGCAACCTTCTTGTAAAGTTTTAAGAAAATCCGCCAAGTAGTTTCAGAGGAGTAGTCACTACAAGTTTTTACTATGTAACTCTATGTAAACAAAGATGGCCGCTGGCAGCCATGTTTAACGTCGAATCAAAACATTTTTTGACAAGGACCAACATCATGTCATGCTGATCATTTTAGAAAAAGTCTTATATCAATATCACTTATAGTTTTCAAGAAGTAGTCGCTACAAACTTGTATTTTAAAAATCTATTTTTAGCTTTGTCGGCCATCATGGATTTCACATCAACATGAATTTTTGCTAGGATCAACTAGACTTCATGGGCAACATTTCTGTAAAGTTTGATGAATATCCATCCAGTAGTTTCAGAGGAGTAGTCGCTACAAATAAAACTTTACGGACAGACAGACGGACGACGCACCACGGCATAAGCTCTGCTGATCTCTGATCAGTCTGCTGATCTCTGATCAGTCGAGCTAAAAATCTATTTTTAGCCTTGGAGGCCATCTTGGATTTCACTCCAACATGAATTTTTGCTAGGATCAACTAGACTTCCTGTGCAACATTTCTGTAAAGTTTCATGAATATCCATCCAGTAGTTTCAGAGGAGTAGTCGCTACAAATAAAAGTTTACGAACAGACAGACAGACGGAGGACGGACGCCGCACTACGTCATAAGCTCTGCTGATATCTGATTAGTCGAGCTAAAAATAAAAAAAAATTATGCAGAAGAAGTGCTAAACATTTTGTTCTTTGAAAAATGTTCCCCTAATTTCTTTATTTCCCTGTATGTATACCAAAAATCTGTAACAATTTTTTTTTTAACATTTGATTTGTATATGATTTTCTCCCCCTGTCATATTTAGCTATAATTGTATATTATACATGTAGATTTATCAATAAAATGAATAAAACATACCAGCAGCCTCCTCCGTTTCACCATTTCCGCTTAGAACCTCGGCTTTTATCAATTCATCCATATCAACATCATCAATGTGAGATAAGTCCTCTCCTTCATCCATTTCAGCTCCTAAAACTGGTGTATCTATATCACTAAGCATATCACCTTCATTATCAAGTTGAACATTGTCGTCATCCTGGGCTTCTATCTCTCCCAAATTTGGTTTCTCGCTAGGTGTATCATCACTTTCTATATGTGTCACAATATTTTCATCTTCCTTGTAATCTGAAACAAAATCTTGTATCAAATCTTCTTCTTCCAGTTGGTTCTCTTCCATTTCCTCTTTATTACCACTATCACCCATATCAGGTTCATTTATTTCGATATCATTCTGTTTTTTTTCTCCAGTAGTCTGTTCACTAATTTCTTCACTAACTGCCCCATCTGATACAGCACTTTCTATAGTAAAATGCTGTTTATCTGTATTGGTATCTTCAAACCTGTTATCAACAATCTCTTGGTTATTGTCACCATTACAAATATCCATAATCTGTTCTGACTGAGGTTCCATTGAATCTGGTTCAATAGCTTTATCTGCAACAGCAGGTACAGCTTTTTTTTTATCTTCACAAGTATTGTCGTGGAAGTCAGATTCATTATCTGCATCCAAATTACCAGTCCCACTCATATTTACTTCATCTACTTCACCCGAATCTTTTAGATCTTGTATATCATTAACTGTGCCTGACTGTAGAGATCCATAATCGGTATTGGACTCTTCCTTAGCTACAATTTCTAAAACACTAAAGTCATCATCAATATCAGAAACACGCACTTCAGAACCAGGATCATCAGTATCACTGGTTGATACTGCTGGTTTACATGTAGCAACAGCCAGTTCATCTTCAGTTTTGTCCTCTATTGATACATCATCATCAGATGGGTCTTCTACACCTGAAAACGAAGTTATAAATGCATGTGTGCAAATGCAGATACTCAGTAAGAATACAATTAACAGTTTACATGTATCCATCTTCTTCTACCTTACCTCTCCTTTGTCCTTCATTTCGGTATGTTAAATTGGTATACAGCTTGATCTCAAAAACAAAATTCAAATGAACACAAAGATATGTACCTTTAATGTTCGCGGATTAAGAAATAAACTAAAGCGAGAACAACTTTTCGAATGGCTTAAACAACAATCGCACCTAATATGTCTGCTACAAGAAACACACTCGACAAGTGATATTGCAAACGTATGGAAAAATGAATGGGGGGGAGATGCTTATTTTAGTGGTAAAAACTCTAATAGTGAAGGTGTATGTATTTTATTCAACCCGAAATCTAACCATACTATCACAAAATATACTGAATTGGTTTGCGGTCGACTACAAGCGATAGAACTAAATATTGATGAAAAAGAAATAACAGTTATAAATATATACGGTCCGAACGCAGACGATATTACTCTTTTTAATAAACTTGACCAATACCTAATAGACAATGAAGAAAAACATTTTATAATCGGAGGGGATTTCAATACTGTTATAAATATTGACACCGATAAGAAGAACGGTAGACAAGACACGCATAAATTATGCCGGAACAAAATAAATGCGATGATAGATATTCATAATATAGTTGATATATGGAGGATATACAACCCAGAAAAAATGCAATATTCTTGGCATTCTAGTAATAAGCCACCTATATTTTGTAGGTTAGACTATTTTCTAATTTCTGATAGCATGGTAAACTTTACAAATTCATGTGAAATAAAACCTGGTTATAAATCAGACCACTCAATAGTTAATATAAACCTTGATTTTTAAAACAACCAAGGGGTCCAGGCTACTTCAAATTAAACAACAGCCTTATTTTGCAGCCGGAGTACCAAGAATTAATTAAAAAAAATATTTCTGAAATAGCTAACATAAATAAAGATGCTAATCCAAATACATTATGGGAATTAATAAAAGGAACAATTAGACATGAAACCATTAAATACGCTTCACAAAAGAAAAAAATGCAGCAAGAGCAAGAATGTATACTAAAATCAGAAATCGAACATCTAGAAACCCAAATACATTCAATATCAGAAAATGATAGTATAGAAATACAAACAACAGAACTAGATAAGAAGAAACAGGAACTAAACGATATAATAGATAATAAACTAAAAGGAACTATTCTTCGTTCAAAATCCCAATACGTAGAAAGTCATGAAAAGAATAGCAAATACTTCGCTAACATTGAAAAAAAAAATTCCGAAAAAAAGGTCATATTTAAATTACATTGTCATGGTAAAATACTTACTAATCAAAAAGATATTTTGAACACACAAACAGCATACTATACAAATATTTAAAAAAAACGTGAATGCAACCTTTCTAAATACGACTTTTTTAATAAAACTATGAACACTTTAAATGAAGATAACAAAAATAATTGTGAGGGTTTGTTAACTGAATATGAATGTGCTTTAGGCCTTAAACAAATGAATAACAATAAAAGTCCGGGATCAGATGGTATCACTACTGAGTTTTACAAAATATTTTGGAAGGATATTAAAAAATATCTCCTCAATTCATTAAACTACTCCTCTCAGACGGCAGAAATGACAGAGCTTCAGAAACAAAGCGTAATAACTCTTATTCCAAAATCAGGTAAAGATTAACTCTGTTAGAAAACTGGCGACCGATAAGCCTTCTCAATGTTGATTACAAAATAGCTTCCAAGGCAATTGCCAACAGAATAAAACCAGTCTTATCCTATATTATAAGTAATGCACAGACAGGCTTTATTAAAGGACGATACATTGGTGAAAACATTAGACTACTATCTGAAATGTTAGAATACATAAAAGACTTTGATATTTCATCCCTTTTATTCTTTTCTGATTTTGAAAAGGCTTTTGATAGTTTAGATCATGGTTTTATAATAAACTGTCTTAAACACTTCAACTTTGGAGAATCACTTATAAATTGGGTAAAACTATTTTACTCGGATTCAAAAAGCTGTATCATTAATAATGGACACATGTCAGATTTCTTTACTATTGCCAGAGGAGTACGCCAGGGATGTCCATTGTCCCCTTATCTGTTCATTTTATGCATAGAACTTTTATCATATGAAATATATACTAATACAGACATAAAAGGTGTCAACATCAAAGGACATGAGTTCAAGCAATCATTATTTGCAGACGATGCCACATTCATCACAGACGGATCAAAAAATCTAAAACATAATGCTACAATCTACTGTGCGAACAAAAAGTTTCACTGGTGCTCTGATAATGTAAAATCATTAGGAATGGTGTTTCATACCGACAAATCAAAAAACTTCCAATCAAATTTAATACCCTAGATAAATGCTTTTTGTAATTGTTTGAAACAATGGCAGCACAGAAAGCTGACACTCCTTGGGAAAATTACTGTGCTAAAATCGTTTGCTTTGCCCAAGTTGATTTACCCGTTGACAGTACTTCCGAACCCTCCAAAAGAATATATAAAAAGTCTAAACGACACCATGTTCAATTTTTTATGGGATAACAAACCTGATAAAATTAAAAGAGAAGTAATTACTCGAGGGTATGAAGATGGAGGACTGAAAATGATCGATTTAAATAATTTTTTGATATCTCTAAAAGCTGGCTGGATAAAACGAATATTTGACTCTGAAAATAACGGCAAATGGAAGATTTTTTATGCCGATAAAATTTCAAATTATGGTAGTAAATTGTTATTTGAATGTAACTTAAATAAATCAGATATGAAAGTGTTAATTCCAAACAACGGTTTTTTGCAGGACGTTGTAATTGCATGGCAACACATTCACTTTCAAAATCAAACAAACGTAATAGGTAAAGAAATCATTTGGAATAACTCAAACATAAAAGTAGGAAATAAAACAATTTTCAAAAAGTCCTGGTTTGATAGAGGAATACAATTTATAGAACAATTATATGATTATAGAAAAAAAGAGTTTTACACTTTTAAAGATCTAGCTGATATATATGGGATCTCTAAACACGATTTCCTATTTTATATGTCTATACTATCAAGTATACCAAAAGATTGGAAATCAAAATTAAAGTTAGAAAATATAAATATAAAAAGAGATGAGACACTCCTAAACAAATTGTTAAAGGCTAAACGGGCCAATAAATTTTTATATGAATATCAAATGAATATTGACAGAAAAATAGAAATTAAATCAGAGAAAAAATGGGAAGCTTTTACAAATACTACATTAACCTGGAAAAAAATATATATGCTGCCAATGAAAGCAACTATAGATACGAAACTCCGAGAATTTCAATATAAATATTTAATGCGCATAGTACCGACAAATAAATTTTTATTCAAATGCAATATTGTTCAGTCCAATCTCTGCGACTTTTGCAGTATGCATATTGAATCTGTAAATCATTTGTTCTGGGAATGTAATATTGCTCAAACGTTTTGGTCGGAGTTAAAAACATACATTTCCGGCTTAAACTTATTCATAGATTTGAACTTTGACACTATATCTTTTGGCATAACAGATTTTTCTATCAATAACACTATGAAAAACCGCTTGATTATTAGTGGAAAGTATTTTATTTTTAGAAATAAATGCACAAACACCATTCCTAAATTTATTTGTTTCAAGACTTATCTATACAGACGAATCGAAATTGAAAAATGTATAGCACTTGCGAACGATAAATTAGAGACCCATGAGACAAAATGGCGAAACTTTATTAACTGATCGATCAAGTATAATTATTAGACACCAAATTAGAGAAACCGAAACTCTACTTCTTTCATCGTACATTTTCACTTCTTCCATCTGTATTATGTGTCTGTCTTACTTCTCTTCCTTTCTTCTATGAACTATTTTCTTCATCTACTCTCTACATAACTAAACTGTTTCACTGGAAATCTTTGTTGGTTAAGTCTATGAACATGTCATGAATAAAATACTGTTTGATAGAATATATGTATCTTGATAATATTGTTATGCATTATTGTATGATATGACTTACAAATGTTTTCTTGTGAAATAAAATATTAAATTATAAAAAAATAAAAAAAGAATACAATTAATTACAATCATAGAGGGGGTTTAGTATTTGAGAATCATTGAGTTTTAATGGCCTTTTTATACTTATACACCCACCGTAAGACGGGAAGTATTATTTTGTGGCATTATTCGTCCGTCGGGTAAGTTTTGCTATGTCCGCTATCTAACTCAAACAAATATTATCCAATCATTATGAAACTTGGAAATAATGTTTATGGGCATAATATCTCGGTCAAGTTAAAAAACCAGCCCAATTGCCATGGTAACAATGGAGTTATGGCCCTTTAATTAGTGGAAATTGACAATTTTAATGATGTCCGCTCTCTAACTCCAACAAATATTATCCAATCATTATAAAACTTGGAAATACAGGATTTTTCATTACCGGTCCCATTGACCTTGACCTTTGACCTACTGACCTCAAAATCAATAAGGGTCATCCTCTCACCACAGACAGTTCATCCTTGAAGCTTCATCAGATTTGCTTCAGGGGGAGAGGAGAGGTCATCCATTCGCCACATGCAGTCTACCTATGAAGATTCATGAGATTTGCTTAAAGAAGACAGGAGTTATGGAGCGGACAAGGTTTTTCATTATTAGTGCCGTAGAACATTTGACGTACTGACCTCAAAATCAATAGGGGTCATCCTCTCACCACAGGCAGTCTACATATGAAGTTTCATGACATTTGCTTCAGGGGAAGAGGAGTTATGGAGCGACAAGTCATTATCGGATGCCAGTGACTTTGACCTTTGACCTACTGACATCAATATCATAAGTGGTCTTCCTCTCACCATAGGCAGTTCACCTATGAAGTTTCTTGAGAGATGAGTTATGGAGCGGACAAGGTTTTACATTATCGGGTCCTGATGACTTTGACCTTTGACCTACTGACCTCAAAATCAACAGGGATCATCCTCTCACCACAGGCAGTTCATCTATAAAGTTTCATGAGATTTGCTTCAGGGGGACAGGAGTTATGGAACGGACAAGGTTTTCCTTATCGGGTGTCGGTTACCTTGAATTTAAAGTACTGATCTCAAAATCAATAGGGGTCGTCCTTCTCTTCACAGGCTGTTCACCTATAAAGTTTCATGAGATTTGCTTCAGGGGGAGATGAGTTATGGTGCAGACAAGGTTTTTCATTATCGGGCCAACATAGCTGTATGTGTAAGAATTGACCAAATCAACACAGAAATATGTAAAAAAAAAAAAAACAAGTTTCGACTGGGGGTCTGTGAGGCGGGAGTGTGTGGGGTGGGGGGGGGTGTCTCTGAACTTTTCATCTTGTCTAGCTGAGCGGATGGTTCTGAGTTCATGTCGTTTTTCTTTTTATCTAAATTGCACATCTTGTCTAGCTGAACGTTTACTGTTAAGCTCTTTCTCACTGTACTGTTTATTTTCTCTTTTTAACTTCATATAGTTTTTCATGTACAACTTTCTATCTGTTGAGGGGGGGGGGGGGAGGGCTGTGGGGTGAGGGGGTGGGAAACATAGCTATATGTGTAAGAATTAACCAAAACAACACAAAAATATATGTAAAAAAAAAAAAGTCATCTGTGTGGGGGAGGGGGCAAGGAGGGAGAGGTGGGGGAGGGGCGGGGTGAGGGCAGGGCGGGGGAGGTGGCGGGGAGGATGAGCCCATACAACAGCTTACAGGCAAACCTACATCTGCCTTTATTGCACATTGTATGGGCTATCACAATTTTGGTTTCATGGGAGCCCAGAATTTGTAGGACAAAATTACTTACGCAACCCTTTACAACATACAATAAGGAAACCAATTCCCAAATTTAGTGACCTAGGATAAGAAATGTAAGAGATATAGACCTTTAAACACAGCTTACACGCAAAATTTGATGTGAAATAGACACATTTTAAGGGCTATCAAAATTTGGGTTCCATGGGAGCCCAGGGGTTACAGGAACCAAAATTACTTAAGCAGCCTTTAAGATATTGCTATAAGGAACCCCATGGCCAAAATTGGTTGTGCTAGGATAAGAAATGTAAGAGACATAGACTTGTAAACACAGCTTACACGCAAACCTTGATGCATTTAAGTGGCATTGACTCTGACCCATGGTCAGTTGGAGAGCTGGAAGTTATTGGCATTAAGAAGGACAATGACAAGGAGGTTGAACACTCTGCTCCAAAGAACAAAAAAGTTATAAGAATTTAAGGCACTTAAACACATTATTTTTGGAGATGGTACATGTATTTAAGAGGCAACTGACCTTGATACAGGGTCAATTGGAGGCTGAGAGTTACTGTAATAAGAAGAACAATAACCTGTGATGTTATATATGAAATTTGAACACTCTACTCCAAAGGACTACAAAGTTGTAAGAACTTTAACGCAAACCTTAACCAAAACCTTAACGCAAATCTTAACAAAAACCTTAACAAAAACCTTAACCAAAATCTTAACGCTAACATTTTGCATTGTAACTTTCTTATCCTTAGGAGTAGAATGTTCAAATTTCATATATAACCTCCTGGTCATTTTCCTTCTTAAGGCCAATAACTTTCAGCCCTCCAACTGAACCTGGGGTGGAGTCAAGGTCACTTAAATGCATGTACCACCATCAATATTTGCGCTAAAATGTGCGTGACGGTACATGTATTTTAGTGACATTAACTCGGACCCAGGTTCAGTTGGAGGGCTGGTAGTTATTGGCATTAAGACGGACAATGACCAGGAGGTTATGTATGAAATTTGAATATTCTACCACAAGGACAAAAAAGTTATAATATAATATGTTGATGCCATCGAGCCTGCCAACATTAGCGGTGAGACAAAAATGAAGTAGCTACAGATTTAACAAAGAAAAATACAATATAGCATTTTTCAATAAATCAAGGGCCATAACTCTGTCGTTACTAACAAGATTTAGCTGGTTTTCGAACTGGTCCAAGATTTCATTGATATACAGCGATTTGCACAACTAGACATCACACTGATTATTCCTGCCACATTTCGCAGAAATCCAACAAGCCGTTTAGGAGTAGCGCCGACAAGAAATTTAAAGTTAAAATGTCAAAGGGTCATAACCCCGTAAAAAAAATCAGCGAACCGGAACCAAAGTGCGAAATACACAACTAGACATCTTACCGATGCGTCCTGCCAAGTTTCGTCGAAATCCAACAAGGCGTTTAGGAGGAGTAGCGCCGACAATAAATTTAAAGTAAAAATGTCAAGGGGCCGAAACTCCGTCAAAAAGCAACAAACAGGAAAAACACGCAATATACACATCTAGACATCATACCAATGCTTCCTGCTAAGTTTCGTCAAATCCAACACGGCGTTTAAAAAAATGTTGAAAGGAATGTAGCGACACAGCCAAACCATCGGTATCATTGAGAGTTCTGAAATACTTGAATAAGGGTGAAAGAATTATCAAAATCGGATGATAAACAAAGAGGATATGATCATTTGAAGTTGCTGTTGAAACGAATATGGAAGCGGCCATTTTGAGACCTATGACATCACGGTTCTAAATGACCATATATGGAATATTTATAAATATGACAATTTACTGATTTATAGGGGAAAAATGACAACAACTTTATGAAAAATATGTAATACTTAATGGCAGTAATGCTTTATATGACCAGTAAAAAAATCATTCATTTGCAGTGATTTTCGTTGTTTTACATGATATTTATTAATATTCCATATATGGTAATATTAAACTATGACGTCATAGTTCTAAAAATGGCGGCTCCCATATTCGTTTTAGAACAACCTTTAAATGGTTTTTCAGAACTCTCAATAACAGAGCTTGTTTGGCTGTGTCGCTACATTC
Organism: Cyrtodaria siliqua; assembly: GCA_037043455.1. NCBI lineage: Eukaryota > Metazoa > Mollusca > Bivalvia > Adapedonta > Hiatellidae > Cyrtodaria > Cyrtodaria siliqua. The sequence continues at coordinate 19,123 of JAWPHD010017214.1, read as the reverse complement.
CCTTTAAGCCTGCTTGCATATAATTCAATAAAATAAAAAAAAACAGTTATCTACCCTTTGCTTGGAGAGTCAAGGTCACTTCCACATTTGCTTTGTCACGTTGCAATGTACCACCCAAGATACAACTATAAGCAAAGTTTGAAAGGTCTTGTGCATACAGTTTGTGAAAAAGTGACCTAAATGCAAAAGTTGAACCCAAAAATTATTAAGTTATCTGCCCTTTGCTTGGAGAGTCAAGGTCACTTCCATATTTGCTTTGTCACGTTGCGATGTACTACCCAAGATACAACTATAAGTAAAGTTTGAAAGGTCTTGTGCATATAGTTTGTGAAAAAGTGACCTAAACGCAAAAGTTGAACCTAAAAATTATTAAGTTATCTGCCCTTTGCTTGGAGGGTCAAGGTCACTTCCACATTTGCTTTGTCACGTTGCGATGTACCACCCAACATACAACTATAAGCAAAGTTTGAAAGGTGTAGTGTATACAGTTTGTGAGAAAATGACCTAAACGCACAACTTGAATGTTGACGCCGCCGCCGCCGCCGGAAAAGCAACACTTATGTCTCTTTTTTTCTTCGAAAAGGCGAGACAAAAATTGGATATTAATGAAAAACTGGATTTATGTATTCTGTCAGTGAATATTGTAAGTAAATAATTGTGTTAATTATATTTTTGTGTTGCTGGTTTTGCTTCCTTTCTCATTACATTAAAAACTTCTAACAACCATAAGCTTTTAACAAATGCAAAATATTTTACATCTGACTTGTAGTTTCAGATAAGAAGATCTTCTAAACTTTTTCCCTATATTTAAGTCTATGTAAAATCGAACCCTGGGGCGGCCCAAATTTAACACCATGATCAACTTTTGAACAAACTTGATAGAGGACCATAAGCTTATGGTAAATGAAAAATGTTATAACCTCTGGCTCTTGCAGTTTCAGAAAAAATAACTTAATTCGACGCTCCAGTTTTGGGGTTTGGCTTTGCTGGTTAAAGCCGTTCATATTGTGTCTATTGTGTCTATAGAGTTTGGATTCTCAAAATAGGTAAATTATATGTATAGCTCATTGTCAGTAGGTTTAGAAATGGTGTACATATTTATGTATATTTGGTAAAATTTAGCTTTTGTTTGTGGGCTAGCTACTTTAACAAGAGGCCCAAGATGGCCTGTGGATGCTCTACTGGCTTAAGCTAAAGTTTGTGTATAAGGGGCCATAGCTGTCAAAACTATTCAAAAATATTCATCCGGAACATGGCCAAGACATGCGCAACAAGGCTTGGTACTGATCATCCCTGCCAAGTTTCGCTGAAATCCTGCCAGAGGTTCAGGAGAACTAGTCTGTACAAAGTTAGTGTATTAAAACCTTTAAAAGGTCATAACTGTTCCAAATTCATTCAACTGGAACATGGCGATGATATGCGAAAATACTTGGTACTCATCATCCCGCCAAGATTCATTTAAATCCGGACAGGGGATCAGGAAAACTAGTCGGGACAAAGTTTGTGTATTAAAACGTTTAAAGGGCCATAACTCCACCAAAAATCATTTGACTGGAATAAGGATTGATATGCACAACTAGGCTTGATACTGAGCTGCCTTGCCAAGTTTAATTGAAATCCGGCCAGGGGTTCAGGAGAACTAGTCCGGACAACGATTGTGTATTAAACTTTTAAAGGGTCATAACTCCGCCAAAGATCTTTCAACAGAAACACGGTGATGATATGCATAACTCAGCTTGGTACCGATCATACCTGAAAAGTTTCACTGACATTCGGAAAGGGGTTCAGAAGAACTAGACAAGACAAAATGTGTGTATTTAAAGCTTTAAAGGGCCACTCCACCAAAAATAATTCAACCGTAACATGGCGATGGTATGCACAACTAGACCTAGTACTGATCATCCCTAAAATTTTCGTTGAAATCCAGCCAGGGGTTCAGGAATACTAGTCCAGACAAAGTTTGTGTATTAAAACCTTTAAAGGGCCATAACTCCGCCAAATCATTCAACCGGAACACAATGACGATATGTACAACTAGGCTTGGTACTGATAATCCCTGCAAGGTTTCGCTGAAATCGGGCCAAATGAAGGTGCTATCGTCTTTACGAGGCAAAATACAGCAGTTTTTAACTAAATCAAGGGCCATAACTCCGGTGTTACTAATCCGATTTACTGATAGTACTGGTCCGATCTGGCTGGTTTTCGAGCTTTTCTGAGATTTCATTGATATTAAGAATCTGGTAAAGTTTGGTAAAGATCGGATGAAAAATGAAGGCCCTGTCTTCTTAACGAGGTAAAAGTTAACGAACGGACGACGGAAGACTGACAACTCGCCATCCCATAAGCTCTGCTGGCCCTTTGCTGGTTTTCGAACTCGTCCAAGACTTCATTGATATCAACATCTGGTAAAGTTTGAAAAAGATCGGATAAACAAGAGGCCCAAGAGGGCATGTATCGCTCTACTGGCTATATGGAGTCTGTGGTGGGTGGTGGTCGGGGTGGGGGTGCGAAATATTAGTTGTTGTTGCACATAAGACAAAATCCTTGTCCTGCATTGAGCAAAATGGCAGTCGAACAAAAATTACTGCAAGTCTCCCAAGTACCCACTAGAGTAACAAAACCTGTTTTTTAAAATGCATTCACATTTGGACAAGACTGTAACTTTTTTATGTTTTTTAACCCGATTACCCCTTAGTGGGCCCCAGTAGACGGAACCAAAATACGATAACTTATTGTGCATCTACACATCCTTAACTAAGAAATACATCACACAAAAACATGAAATCACAAATGTTATGGAGGGAGTTAGCATCACAAGGCGGAAACTCTGTTACAACTAGAGGTTGATTTTAGTAAAACAGATGTCTCCACTGAGGAAAAGACCATAAATCCGCAAAAATCATTTACGTGGAACACAAAGATAATATGCGCAACTATTCTTGATACTGAACATCCTTGCCAAGTTTCATTGATATCCGGCTAGGGATTCAGGAGAACTAGTCCGGACAAATTTTGTGTATTAAAACCTTTAAAGGGCCATAACTCCACCAAACATTATTTAACAGGAACATGGCTAAATATGCGCAACTACGCTTGGTACAGATCATCCTTGCCAAGGTTCATTGAAATCTGGTAATAAATTACTGCAAGTTCCGCAAGTTGCACCCCTTTAGAGAGGCCTCTTTATGCAGGCGGTTTAAACTCGTTTTATATAATTATGCTGTACCTCGAGTCCCTAAATAACCATACCAAATTAAAACTAAAGGTTATTTTTAGTAAAAACATATGTCTTCCCCACTGGCGAAAAGGCCATACATACGCCAAAAATCATTCAACTGGAAAACGTTAATGATATATATGCAACCTGGCTGAGGAGAACTAGTCCGGACAAAGTTTGTGTATTAAAACCTTTAAAGAGCCACAACTCCAAACAAAATCATTTAACCGGAACACAACATTTATATGCACAGCTAGGCTTGGTAGAACAGGAGAACTAGTCCGGACAATGTTTTGAGTATTAAAACCTTTAAAGGGCCATAACTCTGCCAAAAATCATTCAACTGGAACACGACAATGATATCAGCAACTTGGTTGAGGAGAACTAGTCTGGATAAAGTTTGTGTATTAAAACCTTTAAAGAGCCACAACTCCAATAACAAGAGGCCCAAGAGGGCCTGTGGACACTCTACTGGCTAAAACGGCTCTTATATCATGGGTTGTCGTTATAAAATTCCCATCAGTACTTCTTTTAAACAATTGCAAAAACAACAGGGCTAGGAAGGCCTTAGATTGCTCACCTGGTAATTATTGGCAATAAGTCTGCTGTGTCTAGTCTGGCATGGGTATTTTTTAATTTGTCCCACCTTCTTCTATGAATGAAATTTCATAACAAGAGGTCAATGACCTTGAAGCTCTACTGATAGATTTTGATAGCTAGATCAGCATTCCTGTGAAGTTTCATAAAAATCTGTCAAGTAGTTTCGGAGGAGTAGTCGCTACGAGTTTAAGTTTTTACTATATAACTAGGTAAACAAAGATGGCCACTGGCAGCCATGTTTAATGTCGAATCAAAATAATTTTCGACAAGGATCAACATTTTGTCATGCTGATCATATCAGAAAAAGTCCCATATCAATATCACTTATAGTTTTCAAGAAGTAGTCGCTACAAACTTGTTTTTAAAAATGTATGTTTAGCTGTGGTGGCCATCTTGAATTTCCGGCCGACCTGAAATTTTGCTAGGATCAACTAGACATCAAGAGCAACATTCCTGTGAAGTTTCGAGAAAATCCGCCAAGTAGTTTCAGAGAAGTAGTCGCTACACATTTTTACTATACAAACTCTATGTAAACAAAGATGGCCACTGGCGCCCATGTTTAACGTCGAATAAAAATAATTTTCAACAAGGATCAACTTCATGTCATTCTGATCATTTTAGAAAAAGTCCTATATCAATATCGCTTACAATTTTCAAGAAGTAGTCGCTACAAACTTTTTTTAAAAAATCTGTTTTTAGCCATGGCGGCTATCTTGAATTTCCGGCAGACCGAAACAAATTCTGGGATCAATTAGACATCAAGAGCAACATTCCTGTGAAGTTTCAAAAAAAATTGTCAAGTAGTTTCAGAGGAGTAGTCGCTACAAGTTTTTACTATATAAATCTATGTAAACAATGATGGCCTCTAGCGGCCATGTTTAAAGTCGCATCGCAATAAATTTCGACAAGGATCAGCATCAGGTCATGCTGATCATTTTAGAAAATTTCCCATATCAATATCAAGACAGTTTTCAAGAAGTAGTCGCTACAAATTTATTTATTTTAAATCTATTTTTAGCCGTGGCGGCCATCTTGAATTTCCGGCCAGCCTGAACTTTTTCTAGGATCAACTAGACATCAAGAGCAACATTCCTGTGAAGATTCATGAACATCCGTCAAGTAGTTTCAGAGGAGTAGTCGCTACAATGTTTTACTATATAACTCTATGTAAACAAAAATGGCCACTGGCAGCCATGTTTAACGTCGAATCAAAATAATGTTTGACTAGGATCAACATCATGTCATGCTGATCATTTTAGAAAAGTCCCATATCAATATCACTTATAGTTTTCAAGAAGTAGTCGCTACAAACTTATTTTTTAAAAATCTATTTTTAGCTGTGGTGGCCATCTTGAATTTCTGGCCAACCTGAAATTTTGCTAGGATCAATTAGACATCAAGAGCAACATTCCTGTAAAGTTTCATAAAAATCCACCAAGTAGTTTCAGAGGAGTAGTCGCTACAAGTTTTTACTATATAACTCTGTGTAAAAAAAGATGGCCACTGGCAGCCATGATTAACCCATTTCATTCTGGAACCTATTTATTCTTCAAGTAATCTTTTAAAGGTGCATACCATTTTAAAGAGCCTTAAATACTCTGTCAAGTGATATAAAAATAACAAACTATTTCATGCAAATAAAATCAACTATCTAACATTGAACAAGGATTTTCATGCAAACCGGGTCACAAAAATAGTCCTACTTTACATTCAGTAGAATTTTTTTTGATGAAGACTTCACATTTTCTGCTATAATTTAGCATATGAATCATTTACAATTTCATGCACTATACACTGGTGCAAAAATTATCCAAATAGGAGGTATGTATCACAAGTTATTATTTTTTTAGTAAAATCACTCAAAATGCAAAATTGTTCACTTATTTGCGGATATTTTATCAATATATTTGTATGTCAAGATACGTGTTCCCTATGTAAATAAAATTATGAAATAAACATAGTTTCTTGTTTGTTGTAATATGTACACCAAGTCAAATAGTCATATCAGCAATGTAAATGTCTAAATACTGTATATTTACACCAAAAGTTTTTTTTTTTTAAACTTTTTATCATATTTTATTAATTTTGTTTATGTTTTTTTATTATAAAACGGTTGCCTGTCACTATGTTCTTACAGTTAAAACTAATTTGCAACCTGAATGTGGCTGGCTACACACTCACACTTCTGGCACACAGGAACATTGCAATGGACACAACCCTGATTGGTTGTTGCAGGCCTCTCAGCCGGTCGTACACGACGACATTCGGAACAGGTCTTCCTTTTATCGAAAAGTTTCTGAAACTTGTGTACACTGGCAGGTCGTGGCTGATTCTGTATTGGAGCATCTCTGTGTGTGCTGTAATTTCCAATCAGCCCTTCTGCAAGGTCTTCAACATAATCCTGGAACGATGGCCACTGATCTTTCACAATCTCGGGGTTGGTGTCACGGGCGATGACGTAACTGTTATATGCGCTGGCCATCTGTAGATAGTGAAAGATGCGACGCCACCATTTTATTGATCTGTGGTTCAACATGTAGTAACCCAGCATCTGATCCATCAGATCTACACCTTTCATGTGGTCCTGGTAGTCTGTGAGCATCTTTGGCACTTCCACGGGTTGCTGTACCTGCTGTCCACTGCGACGATTGACGATTCCAACATGGATAGGGTCGTGAAAATTTGAAAGTGTAAGTACAGCCTTGGTGTCCATCCAAGAGCAGAAGGTAAGATCATTCAACTGTGCCACTTGGTAGTGATGTTTTTCCAGCCGCAGATTCTTTGGTAGTAATGCCACAGGTAGGCCTTAGCGGTTGCTTCTGACGGTGCCACAGGCATAGATACCCCGCATCAGAAGTTCCTTGAAGAGGACCGGGCTGGAGTAGAAGTTGTCCATGAACATTCGTATGTTTTTGTGTTGCAGATGCTGAAGTAGATCTGTAACTACACGGTGAGTGAGTCCCATTTCCTGGCCACCTTCTTTCCCAGTGTACACTTGGAACCGGTGTAAATACCCAGTCTTACTTTCTTCCAGTGCCAAAACTTTCACACCCCACTTGATAGGCTTCGATGGCAAATACTGTCGAAAGGCAAGTCGACCCTTGAACTTGATCATGCTCTCATCAATTGTGACATGACCATAAGGCATGTACAGTTCACTGAATTTGCCATTCAGGTAGTCCATGTACCACCGGATCTTCAGAAGCTTGTCTGGTTGTTCTGGTTTTGGTGCCTGATTATCGTGGAGATGGAGGTAGCGCCAGATCAAGTTGAAACGGTCCCTCGGCATGACGGTATTGAACGAGGTCCGAAACATTCTCTTCTTTTGCCTCCAGTAATCATTTCTTGCAGGGAGTCGTAGTACTCCCATGCAGAATGTTAGCCCAATGAAGGCTTTCATGGTTGGTACATCAACCGGTATCCAATTTGGTGCATATGGGGGCGGTGGATTTCTCGTCCTCTCCTGCTCGGCGTACAGGTTGGTCTCCCTCACCAAATGATCCCACATTTCATCCCCCCAAACAAGGTTGAAATAATGGAAGGGCTGAGCTTCTTCTGGGTGCTGACTATTAGCACCCCCAACGTCTTTGAAAGACTCAGAAACGCGAGGGTTGAAGTTTTAACTCTCCCAATCAACATGGAATCCGAAGTCATCATCATCTTCATCGTCGGAAGACTCTTTGTCCGAAACGAAAAACCCAAATAAACCATCGTCCTCTCAACGTTCAATTCTGTCGAGTGCTAGACGATTAAAATCAGCATTTCTGCCGACAAAACGGTCAAAAGCTGCATCATATTGGGCATCAAACTCACCCTCAATATCGCTCCCATCACTGCCTATCTCCGATGCGTTCGCCATTCTTGAATAAAGTTGAAATTTGAATTTTTTGCGTCAAGAAATCAACCCGGAAATAACTTTCCTTTGTTTTAAACTTCCCAGATATTTCCTATCGAACTGCGCATGCTTCGAGCCTAAATTTGGTATATTCAGAAAAAGCTATGACGTAGTTAGCACTCGACAACAAAGGGACCCAAAATGAAAGTAGAAAACTACTCATGGACGGGAATGCAATGGGTAAATACGCACGCACGCGTATCCCGAATGAAATGGGTTAACGTCGAATCAAAACGATTTTTGACAAGGACCAACATCATGTCATGCTGATCATTTTAGAAAAAGTCCCATATCAATATCACTTACAGTTTTCAAGTAGTCGCTACAAACTTGTATTTTAAAAATCTTTTTTTAGCTTTGGTGGCCATCTTGGATTTCACATCAACATGAATTTTTGCTAGGATCAACTAGACTTTATGGGCAACATTTCTGTAAAGTTTCATGAATATCCATCCAGTAGTTTCAGAGGAGTAGTCGCTACAAATAAAAGTTTACGGACAGACAGACAGACGGACGGAAGGACAGACGGACAGACGGACGACGCACCTTGGCATAAGATCTGCTGATCTCTGATCAGTCGAGCTAAAAATGGTTGGAGGTGTTTATATTAACATTCTAAACAATATGGTAAAGATCAGATAAAAAATGAAGTAACTACAGATTTAAGGAAATACAATACAGCATTTGTCAACAAATCAAGGGCCATAACTCTGTTGTTACTAACAAGATCTAGCTGGTTTTCGAAATTGTCTAAGATTTCATTGATATACCGCACTTTGCACAACTAGACATCAAACTCAGGCTTCCTGCCAAATTTCGTAGAAATCCAACAAACCGTTTAGGAGGAGTAGCGCCAACAAGAAATTTAAAGTAAAATGTCAAAGTTTAAAGTAAAATGTCAAAGGGCCAAAACGCCATCAAAAATCAGCGAACTAGAACAAGCACTATATGCACAACAAGACATCTTACCGATGCTTCCTGCCAAGTTTCGTCAAAATCCAACAAAGCGCCGACAAGTTATTTAAAGTAAAAATGTTAAAAATATTAATAAAGAAAAAGTCAAAAAATCTGGTAAAGTTTGTTAAAGATCAAATGAAAAATAAAGGTCCAATCGTATTAACGAGGCAAAATATAGCATTTGTACACTATCAAGGGCCATAACTCTGCTGTTTCTTGGTCTGATATGGCTGATTTTCGAACTTGTCCGAGCTTTCATTGATATTAACAATCTGGTAAAGTTTGGTAAAGATCAGATGACAAATAAAGGCCCTATCGTCTTAATGAGGTAAAATTTATCATTTTTAACTTAATCAAGGGCCATAACTCCGCTGTTACTGGTCCGATCTGGCTGGTTTTCGAAACTCTCCAAGCATACATTGACATTAACAATCTGGAAAAGTTTGATAAAGATCAGATGAAAATGAAGGTCCTACCGTCTTAACAAGGCAAAATATAGCCTTTTCAAACTAAATCAACGGCCATAACTCCGCTGTTACTGGTCCGATATGGCTGTATTCGAACTTGTCCGAGCTTACATTGACATTAACAATATGGTAAAGTTTGGTAAAGATCGGATGAAAAATAAAGGCCCTACCGTCTTAACGAGGCAAAATATAGCCTTTCCAAACTAAATCAAGGGCCATAACTCCGCTATTACTGGTTTGATCTTGCTGGTTTTCAAACTTGTCCGAGCTTTCATTAATATTAACAACCTGCTAAAGTTTGGTAAATATCAAATAATAAATGAAGGTTCAAAAGAGTGGTCACAAGGCAGACAAGACAAAATATGGCAATTGTCGTTAATCAAGGGCAATAACTCCGGTGTTACTGGTTCGATCTGGCTGGTTTTCGAACTTGACCAAGCTTATATCAATATCAACAATCCGGCAAAGGTTGGTAAAGGTAGGATGCAAAATGGAGGCGCTAGAATGTTGACAAGACAAAACATAGCAATTTTCGTTAATTCAAGGGCAACAACTCCGGTGTTACTGGTCCGATCTGGCTGGTTTTCGAACTAGTCTGAGCAATCATTGATATTAATAATCTGGTAAAGTTTCGTAAAGATCGGATGAAAAATTGAGGCGCTAAAGTGTTGACAAGACAAAATATAGCCTTTTTTAACTAAATCAAGGGCAATAACTCCAGTGTTGTTACAGGTCCAATATTACTGGTTTTTCCAACTCGTCTGCGATTTCATTGATATCAACAATCTGGCAAAGTTTGGTAAAACTCGGATACAAAAGGAAGGTACTAGATGGTTAACAAGGCAGAATATGGTATTTTTCAGTAAAACAATGGCCATAACTCTGGTGTTACTTATCTGATCTGGCTGTTTTTTTTAATTTTCCGAGCTTTCATTGATATAAAGACCCTGGTAAAGTTTGGTAAAGATCCGACTAAAAATGTAGGCCCTATCATGTTCACAATGCAAAAGTTAACGGACAACGGACAACTCGCCATCCCATAAGCTCTGCTGGCCAGTAGAGCTAAACATTTAAAAAAAAGTTAGCCCCCAGTGGGATTTGAAGCCACAACCGCAGGTTCTCAATATAGTATATTGCATCTATAAGAAACTCAAGAGCCGTAACTCTGGTGTATGGCTGGTTTTTGAACTTGGCAAGCTTTCGTTGATATTAAAAACCTATGCAAGCTTGGTAAATATTAAATAAATGAAGGCGCTAGAGTATTCACAAGGCAGAAAGTGGCATTTTTCAGCAAAACATGGGCCACAACTCCGGTGTTACTGATCCGATATGGCTTTTTTTCGAACTTGTCGAGCTTTCATTGATATTAACAATCTGTGCAAGTTTTGTAAAGATCAAATAATAAATGAAGGTGCTAGAGTATTCACAAGCAGAAAATGGATTTTTTCTGAAAAAGCAAGGGCCATAACTCTGGTATTACTCATCGGATCTGGCTGGTTTTCAAACTTGTCGAGCTTTCATTCATATTAACAGTATGTGCAAGTTTGATAAAGATCAAGTAATAAATGAAGGTGCTAGTGTTCACAAGGCAGAAAATGGCATTTTTCAGAAAAACAAGGGCCACAACTCTGGTATTACTCATCAGATCTGGCTGGTTTTCGAACATTTCGGAGCTTTCATTTATATTAACAATTTGTGCAAGTTTGATAAAGGTCAAATATTAAATGAAGGTGCTAGAGTGTTCACAAGGGAAAATATGGCATTTTTCAGCAAATCAAGGCCATAACTCAGATGAACGGTGAAACTAATCCAATCTGGCTTGTTTTCGAACTTGTCCCAGCTTTCATTGATAAAAAGACTCTCGCAAAGTTTGGTAAAGAGCTGATTAATAATGAAGGCCCCATCGTGTTCACAAGGCAAACGTTAACTGACGACGACGCGGATGATAGACGATGGATGACAGACAAATCTCCATCCCATAAGCTCTGCTGGCCTTCGACCAGTAGAGCTAAAAGTGAAGAATTAAAAAAGAAAAGTGAGATTTGAACCCTAGCTTCCCAGTGTACAAGAAGTAATTTAAAGATTTTTCTATGGCGGCCATCTTGGATGTTGCATTTACCTGATTTTAATAAATGTGAACAAGAAACAATCTGAGAGAGAGCCATATCCCCCGCCGCAGTGTTTTTTCACTGCACATAAAGCAGAAAGTAAAATGAACAAAAAAATGTAAGTATAACACTACAAAAGCAGTAACTCTAATTTCAATCTGATAGAGTTATTGTTGCTGCACTCTGCACTTCCTCTCATTGCCCTCTATTATTGAGTGAAGTTTCATTCCAGTCCCATTAGTAGTTTTTAAGCTATGCACCCGACAAGAATAATAAGCATAAAATAACAAAGGGCAATAAACCTTATTTAAATAAACATATAGTTATGGTTCTTGCATTCTCCACATCCTCTTATTGCTCTCTGCCATTTTGTTTCATTGCAGATCCATTAGTAGTTTTGGAGCTCTGCTTCGGACAACAATTTTAAGTATAGAATTACAAAGGCCAATAACTCTATTATCTATGAAGATCGAGTTATGTTGTTTGCAATCTTCACTTCATCTACATGCCCTCTATCATTGTGTGATGTTACATTCCAGTCTAGTAGTTTTTGAGTTGTGCTCCGGACAAGAATTATAAGTATAACATTTCAAAGGGCAATACATCTAAATTAAAGGAAGACAGAGTTATTGTTATTGCACTCTGCACTTCTGCTCATTGCCCTCCATCATTGTCTGAAATTTCATCGCAGTCCCATTAGTAGTTTTCCAGTTATGGAATGGACACAAATTATAAGTATAAAATTACAAAGGCAATAACTGTAATTTAATTGAAGGCAGAGTTATGGTACTTGCACTTTGCAAGTCCTCTGATTGTCCTCTATCATTGTATGAAATTTCATTGCACTCCAATTAATAGTTCTCGAGTTATGGAGCGGACACAAATTATAAGTATAAAATTACAAAGGGCAATATCTTTAATTTAAATGAAAACAGAGTTATGGTTCTTGTGCTCTGCACGTCCTTTCATAGCCCTCTATCATTGTGTGAACATTCATTGCAGTCCCACAAGTAGTTTTCGAGTTATGGAGCAGACACAAATTATAAGTATAACATTACAAAGGGGCATTAACTCTAATTTAAATGAAAGCAGAGTTATGGTTCTTGCGCTCTGCACGTCATCTCATGGCCCTCTATCATTGTGTGAAATTTCATTGCAGTTCAATTAGTAGTTTTCGAGTTATGGTGCGGACACAAATTATAAGAGTAAAATTACAAAGGGCAATAACGCTAATTTAAATGAAGGCAGAGTTATGGTTCTTGCGCTCTGCACATCCTCTCATTGCCCTCTATGATTGTGTGAAATTTGATTGCAGTCCCGTTAGTAGTTTTCGAGTTATTGAGCGGACACGATTGATTGATTGAATTAGATTTTATAGTCGCAACAACAGCTATAGGTCATATGGCGACTTTCTAGCTTCCACTGATGGAGGAAGACCCCAGGTGCCCTTCCGGGCAATTTTTGTGCACGGGCAGGCAACTGGGTAGAACCACCGACGTTCCTCACATAAAGATTCCTAGGCCCCTGAGGGATCGAACCTACAGAGGTGAGTGGCAAGTGATTTCAAGTCAGAGACTCTAACCACTCGGCCACGGACGCCCCCTGAGCGGACACGAAATGGGATGGGGAATAAAAAATATTCACCTAAGGATCATCAATGTGAAGTTTGGGCAAAATTGACTAAGCGGTTTATGAGATTTTTCTTTTAAAGATTTTCTCTATAATTATAAGTCTAAGTGAAACATGTACTATGGTAAGGTATTAATCAAGTCCTGAATAGTCTTAATAAACCTTATTAAATACTATTTCTACACAATTTACACATAAGAAACCATAGTAAAAATATGCAAGGTCGAATCAGTTTATCTTAAACAGTGTGCGATCGAGTCTCCCAAATGACATATTCTCGTCTATTATGTCCTCCTTTCTACCTGCCACTTGTAGCTTCAATAGCCTGTTGAAGTGGCTAAATGTGCTGGGTTTATCAGTAATTTTCTAAATTTGGAGTAAACAGGACCATTAACCTGGTTCCTCAGGACTGGTGCTTATACAACCTCGATATCAAGAGCTCCTTTAGCATATGATTCTTAGATCATCTACAGCCACAAATAGCTGTGACTTATGACTTGACCAGTACAAGTGTCAGGCATGTACGGTAAGACTGATAATTAAGGCCACCGTTTCATAACCGGCACAGTTAATACCCTTCCCGATGACCTAACAACATAAGTCATGTATTTGAGACATGAATGTAGTACTGTCGACCCCAATGATTGTTGACCAATATCTTCAAATAACTACATATCTATACATGGCTATATTACAAACATGTGACCTCTGGGGCAGGGCCAAATGTGACCCCAGAGTCACCATTTGAACAAAACTTGACAGAGGACCATAAGTTTATGGCAAATGCAAATTATTAAACCTCTGGCACTTGCAATTTCAGCGAAGATGATTTGTTTAAGGTTTTCCCTATATAAGTCTACGTACAACATGTGACCCTGGGGCGGGGCCAAATGTGACACAGGGTCACCATTTGAACAAACTTGGTAGAGGACCATAAGTTTATAGTAAATGGATTTTTTATTTTTTATTTTTTCCCTATAACAGTCTATGTAAAACATGTGATCCCTGGGGCATGCCAACTGTGATGCCAGGGTCACTATTTGAACAAACTTGGTAGAGGATCATAAGCTTATAGCAAATGCAAACTAGAACAAATTCGACGGCACGACATCGCAAAATACCCACGTTTTCTTCAGGTCAATTCCCTTTAACCCTGTATCCATTTTACATGTAACTGTTTTGATTGTTCGTTGATATTCAGATCAGAAATAGTATTATTTATGCTTTGCTGTATACATGTATGACACTGTAAATGAATAAAAATTGTTTAGGTTATTGTGTATTTGAACTTTTGACCCCTATCCCAAAGTCCCATTGTGACCCTGGAGCAAATTATACTGATATTCCCTATATCATTACATTTTATTGAGTTTTTTTTTTAGATATTTGACCAAATTTACCTCTCTCCCACCACCCCCAGCCCCACAGTATATACACTGTAATCCCTTCATCAACATGTTCATTTGAGACATTATTTAAAAAGAAAATTGAATCCCTGTTACCCTCCACCCACCCCCTGAAACCCCAACCCCAGAGAAGACGTCCGAGTTTTAAATAACAAATCATTTGACATGCTGTGTATTTCTTTCATACACGACTATTATACCAATTCATGTGCAAAAGTATGAAAAAATGACACCGTAATTGAATTATTAGTGTTTTTGATGCCCCTTCCTCCAGGCGCCACCAGTGACGTAGGAGGAAACAAATGTATACAGTGTAATCCCATCATCATAATGTTTCATTTGAGACATAATTATCAACAAAAGAAATTACTCCAAATCCCCCCACCCCCACACACACACAACCCCCCACCCTGGGCTTCCGGGCAGACGTCCGCGTTTGAAATAATAAAATCGTTTGATATCTTGTTTATCTTTCATAGAAGATTACATACACCAAGTTATGTGCAAGAATATAGAAAAATGACAGTATAATTGAATTTTTAGTGTATTTGACCTTTTGACTCCCCTGAGGGACCCTGGGTGTGGAGCCATCATCATAATGTTTCATTTGAGACACATTTACAACAAAAACAAGAGGTCAATGACCTTGAAGCTCTACTGATAGGTATTTGATACAGTATGGCTCACGCGAAGCACACACTTTACTCTTTCACGGCGAGTGAGGAATTTACAAATCGCGTAATTACGCCGAGTATTGGTGATAAAACTACTCGGCGTGAGAATCGGCTCTCGGCAAACTTAAGCCACGATACTTCGCGTATACAAACTCGGAGTTCGCCGAGTCAGAAACTGCACAGGTAAAAGGTCAACATTTTATTACTGCAGTTATTTTAATGCATAATTATTAAATAACTTTTAAAAAAATCGAAGCAGATGACAATTTTTTATTTTTGTTTTGGCAAAATTCAAATGCCCGGATAATGTCATGATAATTATATGGCGGTTCCTATTACCGGTTCCGTGGCGACTGAACACAAAATACAATTAGTAATTACTATACTGGAAATTAGAATTTTTATTTAATCGGTGTTTGTAAAACGATTTACGATTCTGCTGTTGATTATTATTATTATATCGATGAGTTTTTTAGTAAAACTAATCTGAACAAATTGTAAAGAATTCCGGGTCATAAACCCGTTGTTAGTACCGCCTATTTAAAAGGTACCTACATCACTAGGGATTATGGGTATCCAAATTATTTATGTCAGTCTCAAGAGAACTGATTTTTTGACAACAGAAACGGAAAAAAAGTTTGATTAAATGCATTACAAGTTTGAAATCCATATTTTTTCGAAATGTATTCATTATATTTATCAGTCATGTCAACTTTGCACGGAAAAGATGAACTCGGCGTTTGTATTTTTCTGCCGATTGATTGCTTTTTTCAAGCGCGATGTCGGACAAGTTGAAGTCGTCGGAAAATTTAGATATGTTCCAAAAAATAAATCGCCATGAAAATCCGTCAAGTAGTTTCAGAGGAGTAGTCGCTACAAGTTTTCATTATATAACTTTATGTAAACAAAGATGGCCGCTGACAGCCATGTTTAACATCGAATCAAAACGATTTTTGACAAGGATCAAGATCATGTCATACTGATCATTTTATAAAAAGTCCCATATCAATATCAATTATAGTTTTCAAGAAGTAGTCGCTACAAACTTGTATTTAGAAAATCTATTTTTAGCCATGGTGGCCATCTTGAATTTCCGGCCACCCTGAAATTTTGCTAGGATCAATTAGACATCAAGAGAAACATTCCTGTGAAGTTTCATGAAAATCCGTCGCGTAGTTACAGAGGATCTGTCGCTACAAGTTTTTACAAGATAACTCTATGTAAACAAATATGGCCGCTGACAGCCATGTTTAACATCGAATCAAAACGATTTTCGACAAGGACCAACATCATGTCATGCTGATCATTTTAGAAAAAGACCCATATCAATATCACTATCACTTATAGTTTTCAAGAAGTAGTCGCTACAAACTTGTTTTTTGAAAATCTATTTTTAGCCGTGGCGGCCATCTTAAATTTCCGGCCAACCTGAAGTTTTGCTAGGATCAATTAGACATCAAGAGCAACATTCGTGTGAAGTTTCATGAAAATCCGTCAAGTAGTTTCAGAGAAGTAGTCGCTACAAGTTTTCATTATATAACTCTATGTAAACAAAGATGGCCACTGGCAGCCATGTTTAACGTCAAATCAAAATAATTGCGCACCACCCACCTCCTCCAGCCCCAACCTCAAGGGAAGACGACCTTAGTTTTAAATAATAAATCATTTGACATGCTGTGTGTCTCTTTCATAGATGACTATTATACCAACTAATGTGCAAAAGTATGGAAAAATAACACTGTAATTGAATTATTAGTGTATTTGATGCTCCTTCCCCCAGGCCCCCACCAATGAAGTAGGAGGAAACAAATGTATAGAGTGTAATTCCATCATCATAATGTTTCATTTGAGACGTAATTAAAAAAAAAAGCAGACGTCCGAGTTCGAAATAATAAAATCGTTTGATATACACCACCAAGTTATGTGCAAAAATATGGAAAAAATACAGTGTAATTGAATTGTTTGTGTACTTGACCTTTTAACCCCCTCAGTGCTCAAAGAAAATTATTTTTAGAGACAGGCCCAGGGCTTGTTGCTTCTGAAAATGGACAGGCCCCGATTTGAAATGGACAGGCCCTGATTTGAAATGGACAGGCCCTGATTTAAAATGGAAAGGTCCAATATTTTTTTACATTGGAAATGTGTCTTTATTCACTTTTATAGCACACATTTGTTACGTATGTATTAATCAAGCTCAGAACCTCCTCTGACTATATTTTTATTTTTGCTACCACTTTATGCTCCCTGGTCAGCGGACTTATTTACCATTTCGTTTAAAATATGTTAGAATAGAATATTACATAGTAATTTATAACCAATGCAAAGGAGAGTACTAGCACTTTTGCCAAACGATAATAATCAGAGCCGACTTGGTGAAACTGGAGCTAAACTAGGAGCCAAATTTTTAATCAGGTTTAATGAGACTATCAGAGCCTCCTCTGGCTATATTTTTTCTTTTTGTCACCACTTTCTCCAAGTAAAGAATTAGGAGCCTAGACTAGAATTCATTTAAGAGTAGGATTCCAGGAACTCCTTACACCTTAAATAATGAATAGAAATATACTTTATATCTGTATTTATACATATACAGTATATATATTTTTCTTTCCACCAACATGTATTTGTAAAGGACAGTTTTTCTTATTTGATTATGTAAACACCGCACTTTTACGGCCCGAACATTTCACAAACATTCAATCGAAATACCATCAATAACGATATTTGTTCATGCATTAGTGTGTTTTTAATGACAAAAACGGTATTTCTTATCACAAAGGAAATAAAACACAACCCTTATAGCAGAATAATGAGTTTTATGTCAACTATTGTCGACCTCAAAGTTGTGACAAACTGCCGACACGAAGCCAGGCAAAATATTCGAACTTCTTATTGTTTCAATGTGTGTATAACACATTTTAATTACTTTATTGCAAGTGTTTTCACAGTTCACAATACACATGGGAGTATTTTGTCCATTTGTCTTGAGGAAATGAGCTTGAGATCCAGTAAAACTGATTTTTTGGGGATTTGTTTCTTTATGTTTGTTTTTTTAGACAGGCCCGACGGGCTCCTCGTCTGCAAAAATGAGACAGGCCCGGAATGGATTTCGAGGAGCCCCGGGCGTCGGGCTAACCTATTTTTTGAGCACTGCCCTGAGTGCCCCTGGGTGTAGGGCCATCATCATAATGTTTCATTTGAGACATAATTACAAAAAAATAAAATATCCCCCAGATTCCCTCTCCCACCCCTCCCCACCCACCCTGGGCCGTTGGGTAGACGTCCAAGTTCGAAATAATAAAATCGTTTCATATGTTGTTTATCTTTCATAGATGATTATATACACCAAGTTATGCGCAAAAAAAAATGGAAAAATGACACTGTAATTGAATTTTTAGTGTATTTGACCTTTTGACCCCCTGAGGGCCCCTGAGTGTGAAGCCATCATCATAATGTTTCAATTTGATTTTTTAGTGTAATTGACCTTTTGACCCCCCCCCCCCCCCCCCCCCCCCCCACCACCGTGGGTGCGGAGCCAAAAATAATGTTGCTCTTGCACGCCGTCATCATATGCTGAAGTCATACCCTAAGTTTGGCTGAATTCCGTTCAGCGGTTTAGGAGGAGATACGGTAACGGATGGACAGACAGACAAATGGAGGTGATTTAATACACCCTCCTTTTTTCAGAAACGTGGGTATAAAAATAAGAGGCCCAAGAGGGCCTGTGGACGCTCTACTGGCTAACATGGCTCTTATAACATCAATGAAGCGAGCGACTGCCATTTACGTTTTTTGAAAGTTTCGGGCAAAAAACAGCTTTTTAACTAAATCAAGGGCCATAACTAAAGAATCTGGTAAAGTTTGGTAAAGATCAGATGAAAAATGAAGGCCCTACCTACTATTAACGAGGCAAAATATAGCATTTTTTAACTAAATCAAGGGCCATAACTCCGCTGTTACTGGTTCGATATGGCTGGTTTTCGAACTTGTTCGAGCTTTCAATGGCATGAACAATCTGATAAAGTTTGGTAAAGATCGGATGAACAATGAAGCCCCTATCGTCTTAACGAGGTAAAATATAGCATTTTTAACTAAATAAAGGGCATAACTCTGATGTTACTAGTTCGATATGGCTGGTTTTCGAACTTGCCTGAGCTTTTATTGATATTACCA
>JAWPHD010017213.1:0-45822 GCA_037043455.1 Cyrtodaria siliqua | reverse complement strand
CGTACTTTCAACAGATATGCACAAGTCAGAAATGAAACGGACACTCTATGGCACGCAGAATGATACTTGTTGACATTTCATTGCCAAGGGACGTAATACGTGTACGGGAAAATAGGACAAACAGAGATAACTTAGACTTTTACGCGATCTGATAGTACATATGATTATTATTCATAATAGTAATACGTATAGAATATGTACAATATTATCTGGCTTGTTGTTATGATTGTTAATATGACTATTGTTATAATTATTGCAGCAAACCTGTATCAAGACACAACGTTAATCGCTTCTCAAGTGAGCCCAGAAGTTGCATGTACAAGCCATGACAAGCCAACAATGCGTTCCACCGTAAGTTTTTCATATGTATACGCACTTTCAACAGATATGCACACATCAGAAATGAAACGTGCACTCTATGGCACGCAGAATGATACTTGTTGACATTTCATTGCCAAGGGACGTAATACGTGTACGGGAAAATAGGAGAAACACAGAGATAACTTAGATTTTTACGCGATCTGATAGTACATATGATTATTATTCATAATAGTAATACGTATAGAATATGTACAATATTATCTGGCTTGTTGTTATGATTGTTAATATGACTATTGTTATAATTATTGCAGCAAACCTGTATCAAGACACAACGTTAATCGCTTCTCAAGTGAGCCCAGAAGTTGCATGTACAAGCCATGACAAGCCAACAATGCGTTCCACCGTAAGTTTTTCATATGTATACGTACTTTCAACAGATATGCACAAGTCAGAAATGAAACGGGCACTCTATGGCACGCAGAATGATACTTGTTGACATTTCATTGCCAAGGGACGTAATACGTGTACGGGAAAATAGGAGAAACACAGAGATAACTTAGATTTTTACGCGATCTGATAGTACAAATGATTATTATTCATAATAGTAATACGTATAGAATATGTACAATATTATCTGGCTTGTTGTTATGATTGTTAATATGACTATTGTTATAATTATTGCAGCAAACCTGTATCAAGACACAACGTTAATCGCTTCTCAAGTGAGCCCAGAAGTTGCATGTACAAGCCATGACAAGCCAACAATGCGTTCCACCGTAAGTTTTTCATATGTATACGTACTTTCAACAGATATGCACACGTCAGAAATGAAACGGGCACTCTATGGCACGCAGAATGATACTTGTTGACATTTCATTGCCAAGGGACGTAATACGTGTACGGGAAAATAGGAGAAACACAGAGATAACTTAGATTTTTACGCGATCTGATAGTACATATGATTATTATTCATAATAGTAATACGTATAGAATATGTACAATATTATCTGGCTTGTTGTTATGATTGTTAATATGACTATTGTTATAATTATTGCAGCAAACCTGTATCAAGACACAACGTTAATCGCTTTTCAAGTGAGCCCAGAAGTTGCATGTACAAGCCATGACACGCCAACAATGCGTTCCACCGTAAGTTTTTCATTTGTATACGCACTTTCAACAGATGTGCACACATCAGAAATGAAACGTGCACTCTATGGCACGCAGAATGATACTTGTTGACATTTCATTGCCAAGGGACGTAATACGTGTACGGGAAAATAGGAGAAACACAGAGATAACTTAGAATTTTACGCGATCTGATATTACATATGATTATTATTCATAATAGTAATACGTATAGAATATGTACAATATTATCTGGCTTGTTGTTATGATTGTTAATATGACTATTGTTATAATTATTGCAGCAAACCTGTATCAAGACACAACGTTAATCGCTTCTCAAGTGAGCCCAGAAGTTGCATGTACAAGCCATGACAAGCCAACAATGCGTTCCACCGTAAGTTTTTCATATGTATACGTACTTTCAACAGATATGCACAAGTCAGAAATGAAACGGGCACTCTATGGCACGCAGAATGATACTTGTTGACATTTCATTGCCAAGGGACGTAATACGTGTACGGGAAAATAGGAGAAACACAGAGATAACTTAGATTTTTACGCGATCTGATAGTACATATGATTATTATTAATAATAGTAATACGTATAGAATATGTACAATATTATCTGGCTTGTTGTTATGATTGTTAATATGACTATTGTTATAATTATTGCAGCAAACCTGTATCAAGACACAACGTTAATCGCTTCTCAAGTGAGCCCAGAAGTTGCATGTACAAGCCATGACAAGCCAACAATGCGTTCCACCGTAAGTTTTTCATATGTATACGCACTTTCAAGAGATATGCACACATCAGAAATGAAACGTGCACTCTATGGCACGCAGAATGATACTTGTTGACATTTCATTGCCAAGGGACGTAATACGTGTACGGGAAAATAGGAGAAACACAGAGATAACTTAGATTTTTACGCGATCTGATAGTACATATGATTATTATTCATAATAGTAATACGTATAGAATATGTACAATATTATCTGGCTTGTTGTTATGATTGTTAATATGACTATTGTTATAATTATTGCAGCAAACCTGTATCAAGACACAACGTTAATCGCTTCTCAAGTGAGCCCAGAAGTTGCATGTACAAGCCATGACAAGCCAACAATGCGTTCCACCGTAAGTTTTTCATATGTATACGTACTTTCAACAGATATGCACAAGTCAGAAATGAAACGGGCACTCTATGGCACGCAGAATGATACTTGTTGACATTTCATTGCCAAGGGACGTAATACGTGTACGGGAAAATAGGAGAAACACAGAGATAACTTAGATTTTTACGCGATCTGATAGTACATATGATTATTATTCATAATAGTAATACGTATAGAATATGTACAATATTATCTGGCTTGTTGTTATGATTGTTAATATGACTATTGTTATAATTATTGCAGCAAACCTGTATCAAGACACAACGTTAATCGCTTCTCAAGTGAGCCCAGAAGTTGCATGTACAAGCCATGACAAGCCAACAATGCGTTCCACCGTAAGTTTTTCATATGTATACGTACTTTCAACAGATATGCACAAGTCAGAAATGAAACGGGCACTCTATGGCACGCAGAATGATACTTGTTGACATTTCATTGCCAAGGGACGTAATACGTGTACGGGAAAATAGGAGAAACACAGAGATAACTTAGATTTTTACGCGATCTGATAGTACATATGATTATTATTCATAATAGTAATACGTATAGAATATGTACAATATTATCTGGCTTGTTGTTATGATTGTTAATATGACTATTGTTATAATTATTGCAGCAAACCTGTATCAAGACACAACGTTAATCGCTTCTCAAGTGAGCCCAGAAGTTGCATGTACAAGCCATGACAAGCCAACAATGCGTTCCACCGTAAGTTTTTCATATGTATACGCACTTTCAACAGATATGCACACATCAGAAATGAAACGTGCACTCTATGGCACGCAGAATGATACTTGTTGACATTTCATTGCCAAGGGACGTAATACGTGTACGGGAAAATAGGAGAAACACAGAGATAACTTAGATTTTTACGCGATCTGATAGTACATATGATTATTATTCATAATAGTAATACGTATAGAATATGTACAATATTATCTGGATTGTTGTTATGATTGTTAATATGACTATTGTTATAATTATTGCAGCAAACCTGTATCAAGACACAACGTTAATCGCTTCTCAAGTGAGCCCAGAAGTTGCATGTACAAGCCATGACAAGCCAACAATGCGTTCCACCGTAAGTTTTTCATATGTATACGTACTTTCAACAGATATGCACAAGTCAGAAATGAAACGGGCACTCTATGGCACGCAGAATGATACTTGTTGACATTTCATTGCCAAGGGACGTAATACGTGTACGGGAAAATAGGAGAAACACAGAGATAACTTAGATTTTTACGCGATCTGATAGTACAAATGATTATTATTCATAATAGTAATACGTATAGAATATGTACAATATTATCTGGCTTGTTGTTATGATTGTTAATATGACTATTGTTATAATTATTGCAGCAAACCTGTATCAAAACACAACGTTAATCGCTTCTCAAGTGAGCCCAGAAGTTGCATGTACAAGCCATGACAAGCCAACAATGCGTTCCACCGTAAGTTTTTCATATGTATACGTACTTTCAACAGATATGCACACGTCAGAAATGAAACGGGCACTCTATGGCACGCAGAATGATACTTGTTGACATTTCATTGCCAAGGGACGTAATACGTGTACGGGAAAATAGGAGAAACACAGAGATAACTTAGATTTTTACGCGATCTGATAGTACATATGATTATTATTCATAATAGTAATACGTATAGAATATGTACAATATTATCTGGCTTGTTGTTATGATTGTTAATATGACTATTGTTATAATTATTGCAGCAAACCTGTATCAAGACACAACGTTAATCGCTTTTCAAGTGAGCCCAGAAGTTGCATGTACAAGCCATGACACGCCAACAATGCGTTCCACCGTAAGTTTTTCATTTGTATACGCACTTTCAACAGATGTGCACACATCAGAAATGAAACGTGCACTCTATGGCACGCAGAATGATACTTGTTGACATTTCATTGCCAAGGGACGTAATACGTGTACGGGAAAATAGGAGAAACACAGAGATAACTTAGATTTTTACGCGATCTGATATTACATATGATTATTATTCATAATAGTAATACGTATAGAATATGTACAATATTATCTGGCTTGTTGTTATGATTGTTAATATGACTATTGTTATAATTATTGCAGCAAACCTGTATCAAGACACAACGTTAATCGCTTCTCAAGTGAGCCCAGAAGTTGCATGTACAAGCCATGACAAGCCAACAATGCGTTCCACCGTAAGTTTTTCATATGTATACGTACTTTCAACAGATATGCACAAGTCAGAAATGAAACGGGCACTCTATGGCACGCAGAATGATACTTGTTGACATTTCATTGCCAAGGGACGTAATACGTGTACGGGAAAATAGGAGAAACACAGAGATAACTTAGATTTTTACGCGATCTGATAGTACATATGATTATTATTCATAATAGTAATACGTATAGAATATGTACAATATTAACTGGCTTGTTGTTATGATTGTTAATATGACTATTGTTATAATTATTGCAGCAAACCTGTATCAAGACACAACGTTAATCGCTTCTCAAGTGAGCCCAGAAGTTGCATGTACAAGCCATGACAAGCCAACAATGCGTTCCACCGTAAGGTTTTCATATGTATACGCACTTTCAAGAGATATGCACACATCAGAAATGAAACGTGCACTCTATGGCACGCAGAATGATACTTGTTGACATTTCATTGCCAAGGGACGTAATACGTGTACGGGAAAATAGGAGAAACACAGAGATAACTTAGATTTTTACGCGATCTGATAGTACATATGATTATTATTCATAATAGTAATACGTATAGAATATGTACAATATTATCTGGCTTGTTGTTATGATTGTTAATATGACTATTGTTATAATTATTGCAGCAAACCTGTATCAAGACACAACGTTAATCGCTTCTCAAGTGAGCCCAGAAGTTGCATGTACAAGCCATGACAAGCCAACAATGCGTTCCACCGTAAGTTTTTCATATGTATACGTACTTTCAACAGATATGCACAAGTCAGAAATGAAACGGGCACTCTATGGCACGCAGAATGATACTTGTTGACATTTCATTGCCAAGGGACGTAATACGTGTACGGGAAAATAGGAGAAACACAGAGATAACTTAGATTTTTACGCGATCTGATAGTACATATGATTATTATTCATAATAGTAATACGTATAGAATATGTACAATATTATCTGGCTTGTTGTTATGATTGTTAATATGACTATTGTTATAATTATTGCAGCAAACCTGTATCAAGACACAACGTTAATCGCTTCTCAAGTGAGCCCAGAAGTTGCATGTACAAGCCATGACAAGCCAACAATGCGTTCCACCGTAAGTTTTTCATATGTATACGCACTTTCAACAGATATGCACACATCAGAAATGAAACGTGCACTCTATGGCACGCAGAATGATACTTGTTGACATTTCATTGCCAAGGGACGTAATACGTGTACGGGAAAATAGGAGAAACACAGAGATAACTTAGATTTTTACGCGATCTGATAGTACATATGATTATTATTCATAATAGTAATACGTATAGAATATGTACAATATTATCTGGCTTGTTGTTATGATTGTTAATATGACTATTGTTATAATTATTGCAGCAAACCTGTATCAAGACACAACGTTAATCGCTTTTCAAGTGAGCCCTGAAGTTGCATGTACAAGCCATGACAAGCCAACAATGCGTTCCACCGTAAGTTTTTCATATGTATACGCACTTTCAACAGATATGCACACGTCAGAAATGAAACGTGCACTCTATGGCACGCAGAATGATACTTGTTGACATTTCATTGCCAAGGGACGTAATACGTGTACGGGAAAATAGGAGAAACACAGAGATAACTTAGATTTTTACGCGATCTGATAGTACATATGATTATTATTCATAATAGTAATACGTATAGAATATGTACAATATTATCTGGCTTGTTGTTATGATTGTTAATATGACTATTGTTATAATTATTGCAGCAAACCTGTATCAAGACACAACGTTAATCGCTTCTCAAGTGAGCCCAGAAGTTGCATGTAGAAGCCATGACAAGCCAACAATGCGTTCCACCGTAAGTTTTTCATATGTATACGTACTTTCAACAGATATGCACACGTCAGAAATGAAACGGGCACTCTATGGCACGCAGAATGATACTTGTTGACATTTCATTGCCAAGGGACGTAATACGTGTACGGGAAAATAGGAGAAACACAGAGATAACTTAGATTTTTACGCGATCTGATAGTACATATGATTATTATTCATAATAGTAATACGTATAGAATATGTACAATATTATCTGGCTTGTTGTTATGATTGTTAATATGACTATTGTTATAATTATTGCAGCAAACCTGTATCAAGACACAACGTTAATCGCTTTTCAAGTGAGCCCAGAAGTTGCATGTACAAGCCATGACAAGCCAACAATGCGTTCCACCGTAAGTTTTTCATTTGTATACGCACTTTCAACAGATGTGCACACATCAGAAATGAAACGTGCACTCTATGGCACGCAGAATGATACTTGTTGACATTTCATTGCCAAGGGACGTAATACGTGTACGGGAAAATAGGAGAAACACAGAGATAACTTAGATTTTTACGCGATCTGATATTACATATGATTATTATTCATAATAGTAATACGTATAGAATATGTACAATATTATCTGGCTTGTTGTTATGATTGTTAATATGACTATTGTTATAATTATTGCAGCAAACCTGTATCAAGACACAACGTTAATCGCTTCTCAAGTGAGCCCAGAAGTTGCATGTACAAGCCATGACAAGCCAACAATGCGTTCCACCGTAAGTTTTTCATATGTATACGTACTTTCAACAGATATGCACAAGTCAGAAATGAAACGGGCACTCTATGGCACGCAGAATGATACTTGTTGACATTTCATTGCCAAGGGACGTAATACGTGTACGGGAAAATAGGAGAAACACAGAGATAACTTAGATTTTTACGCGATCTGATAGTACATATGATTATTATTCATAATAGTAATACGTATAGAATATGTACAATATTATCTGGCTTGTTGTTATGATTGTTAATATGACTATTGTTATAATTATTGCAGCAAACCTGTATCAAGACACAACGTTAATCGCTTCTCAAGTGAGCCCAGAAGTTGCATGTACAAGCCATGACAAGCCAACAATGCGTTCCACCGTAAGTTTTTCATATGTATACGCACTTTCAACAGATATGCACACATCAGAAATGAAACGTGCACTCTATGGCACGCAGAATGATACTTGTTGACATTTCATTGCCAAGGGACGTAATACGTGTACGGGAAAATAGGAGAAACACAGAGATAACTTAGATTTTTACGCGATCTGATAGTACATATGATTATTATTCATAATAGTAATACGTATAGAATATGTACAATATTATCTGGCTTGTTGTTATGATTGTTAATATGACTATTGTTATAATTATTGCAGCAAACCTGTATCAAGACACAACGTTAATCGCTTCTCAAGTGAGCCCAGAAGTTGCATGTACAAGCCATGACAAGCCAACAATGCGTTCCACCGTAAGTTTTTCATATGTATACGTACTTTCAACAGATATGCACAAGTCAGAAATGAAACGGGCACTCTATGGCACGCAGAATGATACTTGTTGACATTTCATTGCCAAGGGACGTAATACGTGTACGGGAAAATAGGAGAAACACAGAGATAACTTAGATTTTTACGTGATCTGATAGTACATATGATTATTATTCATAATAGTAATACGTATAGAATATGTACAATATTATCTGGCTTGTTGTTATGATTGTTAATATGACTATTGTTATAATTATTGCAGCAAACCTGTATCAAGACACAACGTTAATCGCTTCTCAAGTGAGCCCAGAAGTTGCATGTACAAGCCATGACAAGCCAACAATGCGTTCCACCGTAAGTTTTTCATATGTATACGTACTTTCAACAGATATGCACACGTCAGAAATGAAACGGGCACTCTATGGCACGCAGAATGATACTTGTTGACATTTCATTGCCAAGGGACGTAATACGTGTACGGGAAAATAGGAGAAACACAGAGATAACTTAGATTTTTACGCGATCTGATATTACATATGATTATTATTCATAATAGTAATACGTATAGAATATGTACAATATTATCTGGCTTGTTGTTATGATTGTTAATATGACTATTGTTATAATTATTGCAGCAAACCTGTATCAAGACACAACGTTAATCGCTTCTCAAGTGAGCCCAGAAGTTGCATGTACAAGCCATGACAAGCCAACAATGCGTTCCACCGTAAGTTTTTCATTTGTATACGCACTTTCAACAGATGTGCACACATCAGAAATGAAACGTGCACTCTATGGCACGCAGAATGATACTTGTTGACATTTCATTGCCAAGGGACGTAATACGTGTACGGGAAAATAGGAGAAACACAGAGATAACTTAGATTTTTACGCGATCTGATATTACATATGATTATTATTCATAATAGTAATACGTATAGAATATGTACAATATTATCTGGCTTGTTGTTATGATTGTTAATATGACTATTGTTATAATTATTGCAGCAAACCTGTATCAAGACACAACGTTAATCGCTTCTCAAGTGAGCCCAGAAGTTGCATGTACAAGCCATGACAAGCCAACAATGCGTTCCACCGTAAGTTTTTCATATGTATACGTACTTTCAACAGATATGCACAAGTCAGAAATGAAACGGGCACTCTATGGCACGCAGAATGATACTTGTTGACATTTCATTGCCAAGGGACGTAATACGTGTACGGGAAAATAGGAGAAACACAGAGATAACTTAGATTTTTACGCGATCTGATAGTACATATGATTATTATTCATAATAGTAATACGTATAGAATATGTACAATATTATCTGGCTTGTTGTTATGATTGTTAATATGACTATTGTTATAATTATTGCAGCAAACCTGTATCAAGACACAACGTTAATCGCTTCTCAAGTGAGCCCAGAAGTTGCATGTACAAGCCATGACAAGCCAACAATGCGTTCCACCGTAAGTTTTTCATATGTATACGTACTTTCAACAGATATGCACAAGTCAGAAATGAAACGGGCACTCTATGGCACGCAGAATGATACTTGTTGACATTTCATTGCCAAGGGACGTAATACGTGTACGGGAAAATAGGAGAAACACAGAGATAACTTAGATTTTTACGCGATCTGATAGTACATATGATTATTATTCATAATAGTAATACGTATAGAATATGTACAATATTATCTGGCTTGTTGTTATGATTGTTAATATGACTATTGTTATAATTATTGCAGCAAACCTGTATCAAGACACAACGTTAATCGCTTCTCAAGTGAGCCCAGAAGTTGCATGTACAAGCCATGACAAGCCAACAATGCGTTCCACCGTAAGTTTTTCATATGTATACGTACTTTCAACAGATATGCACAAGTCAGAAATGAAACGGGCACTCTATGGCACGCAGAATGATACTTGTTGACATTTCATTGCCAAGGGACGTAATACGTGTACGGGAAAATAGGAGAAACACAGAGATAACTTAGATTTTTACGCGATCTGATAGTACATATGATTATTATTCATAATAGTAATACGTATAGAATATGTACAATATTATCTGGCTTGTTGTTATGATTGTTAATATGACTATTGTTATAATTATTGCAGCAAACCTGTATCAAGACACAACGTTAATCGCTTCTCAAGTGAGCCCAGAAGTTGCATGTACAAGCCATGACAAGCCAACAATGCGTTCCACCGTAAGTTTTTCATATGTATACGTACTTTCAACAGATATGCACACGTCAGAAATGAAACGGGCACTCTATGGCACGCAGAATGATACTTGTTGACATTTCATTGCCAAGGGACGTAATACGTGTACGGGAAAATAGGAGAAACACAGAGATAACTTAGATTTTTACGCGATCTGATATTACATATGATTATTATTCATAATAGTAATACGTATAGAATATGTACAATATTATCTGGCTTGTTGTTATGATTGTTAATATGACTATTGTTATAATTATTGCAGCAAACCTGTATCAAGACACAACGTTAATCGCTTCTCAAGTGAGCCCAGAAGTTGCATGTACAAGCCATGACAAGCCAACAATGCGTTACACCGTAAGTTTGTCATATGTATACGTACTTTCAACAGATATGCACACGTCAGAAATGAAACGGGCACTCTATGGCACGCAGAATGATACTTGTTGACATTTCATTGCCAAGGGACGTAATACGTGTACGGGAAAATAGGAGAAACACAGAGATAACTTAGATTTTTACGCGATCTGATAGTACATATGATTATTATTCATAATAGTAATACGTATAGAATATGTACAATATTATCTGGCTTGTTGTTATGATTGTTAATATGACTATTGTTATAATTATTGCAGCAAACCTGTATCAAGACACAACGTTAATCGCTTTTCAAGTGAGCCCAGAAGTTGCATGTACAAGCCATGACAAGCCAACAATGCGTTCCACCGTAAGTTTTTCATTTGTATACGCACTTTCAACAGATGTGCACACATCAGAAATGAAACGTGCACTCTATGGCACGCAGAATGATACTTGTTGACATTTCATTGCCAAGGGACGTAATACGTGTACGGGAAAATAGGAGAAACACAGAGATAACTTAGATTTTTACGCGATCTGATAGTACATATGATTATTATTCATAATAGTAATACGTATAGAATATGTACAATATTATCTGGCTTGTTGTTATGATTGTTAATATGACTATTGTTATAATTATTGCAGCAAACCTGTATCAAGACACAACGTTAATCGCTTCTCAAGTGAGCCCAGAAGTTGCATGTACAAGCCATGACAAGCCAACAATGCGTTCCACCGTAAGTTTTTCATATGTATACGTACTTTCAACAGATATGCACAAGTCAGAAATGAAACGGGCACTCTATGGCACGCAGAATGATACTTGTTGACATTTCATTGCCAAGGGACGTAATACGTGTACGGGAAAATAGGAGAAACATAGAGATAACTTAGATTTTTACGCGATCTGATAGTACATATGATTATTATTCATAATAGTAATACGTATAGAATATGTACAATATTATCTGGCTTGTTGTTATGATTGTTAATATGACTATTGTTATAATTATTGCAGCAAACCTGTATCAAGACACAACGTTAATCGCTTCTCAAGTGAGCCCAGAAGTTGCATGTACAAGCCATGACAAGCCAACAATGCGTTCCACCGTAAGTTTTTCATATGTATACGTACTTTCAACAGATATGCACAAGTCAGAAATGAAACGGGCACTCTATGGCACGCAGAATGATACTTGTTGACATTTCATTGCCAAGGGACGTAATACGTGTACGGGAAAATAGGAGAAACACAGAGATAACTTAGATTTTTACGCGATCTGATATTACATATGATTATTATTCATAATAGTAATACGTATAGAATATGTACAATATTATCTGGCTTGTTGTTATGATTGTTAATATGACTATTGTTATAATTATTGCAGCAAACCTGTATCAAGACACAACGTTAATCGCTTTTCAAGTGAGCCCTGAAGTTGCATGTACAAGCCATGACAAGCCAACAATGCGTTCCACCGTAAGTTTTTCATATGTATACGCACTTTCAACAGATATGCACACGTCAGAAATGAAACGTGCACTCTATGGCACGCAGAATGATACTTGTTGACATTTCATTGCCAAGGGACGTAATACGTGTACGGGAAAATAGGAGAAACACAGAGATAACTTAGATTTTTACGCGATCTGATAGTACATATGATTATTATTCATAATAGTAATACGTATAGAATATGTACAATATTATCTGGCTTGTTGTTATGATTGTTAATATGACTATTGTTATAATTATTGTAGCAAACCTGTATCAAGACACAACGTTAATCGCTTCTCAAGTGAGCCCAGAAGTTGCATGTACAAGCCATGACAAGCCAACAATGCGTTCCACCGTAAGTTTTTCATATGTATACGCACTTTCAACAGATATGCACACATCAGAAATGAAACGTGCACTCTATGGCACGCAGAATGATACTTGTTGACATTTCATTGCCAAGGGACGTAATACGTGTACGGGAAAATAGGAGAAACACAGAGATAACTTAGATTTTTACGCGATCTGATAGTACATATGATTATTATTCATAATAGTAATACGTATAGAATATGTACAATATTATCTGGCTTGTTGTTATGATTGTTAATATGACTATTGTTATAATTATTGCAGCAAACCTGTATCAAGACACAACGTTAATCGCTTCTCAAGTGAGCCCAGAAGTTGCATGTACAAGCCATGACAAGCCAACAATGCGTTCCACCGTAAGTTTTTCATATGTATACGTACTTTCAACAGATATGCACACGTCAGAAATGAAACGGGCACTCTATGGCACGCAGAATGATACTTGTTGACATTTCATTGCCAAGGGACGTAATACGTGTACGGGAAAATAGGAGAAACACAGAGATAACTTAGATTTTTACGCGATCTGATATTACATATGATTATTATTCATAATAGTAATACGTATAGAATATGTACAATATTATCTGGCTTGTTGTTATGATTGTTAATATGACTATTGTTATAATTATTGCAGCAAACCTGTATCAAGACACAACGTTAATCGCTTCTCAAGTGAGCCCAGAAGTTGCATGTACAAGCCATGACAAGCCAACAATGCGTTCCACCGTAAGTTTGTCATATGTATACGTACTTTCAACAGATATGCACACGTCAGAAATGAAACGGGCACTCTATGGCACGCAGAATGATACTTGTTGACATTTCATTGCCAAGGGACGTAATACGTGTACGGGAAAATAGGAGAAACACAGAGATAACTTAGATTTTTACGCGATCTGATAGTACATATGATTATTATTCATAATAGTAATACGTATAGAATATGTACAATATTATCTGGCTTGTTGTTATGATTGTTAATATGACTATTGTTATAATTATTGCAGCAAACCTGTATCAAGACACAACGTTAATCGCTTTTCAAGTGAGCCCAGAAGTTGCATGTACAAGCCATGACAAGCCAACAATGCGTTCCACCGTAAGTTTTTCATTTGTATACGCACTTTCAACAGATGTGCACACATCAGAAATGAAACGTGCACTCTATGGCACGCAGAATGATACTTGTTGACATTTCATTGCCAAGGGACGTAATACGTGTACGGGAAAATAGGAGAAACACAGAGATAACTTAGATTTTTACGCGATCTGATATTACATATGATTATTATTCATAATAGTAATACGTATAGAATATGTACAATATTATCTGGCTTGTTGTTATGATTGTTAATATGACTATTGTTATAATTATTGCAGCAAACCTGTATCAAGACACAACGTTAATCGCTTCTCAAGTGAGCCCAGAAGTTGCATGTACAAGCCATGACAAGCCAACAATGCGTTCCACCGTAAGTTTTTCATATGTATACGTACTTTCAACAGATATGCACAAGTCAGAAATGAAACGGGCACTCTATGGCACGCAGAATGATACTTGTTGACATTTCATTGCCAAGGGACGTAATACGTGTACGGGAAAATAGGAGAAACACAGAGATAACTTAGATTTTTACGCGATCTGATAGTACATATGATTATTATTCATAATAGTAATACGTATAGAATATGTACAATATTATCTGGCTTGTTGTTATGATTGTTAATATGACTATTGTTATAATTATTGCAGCAAACCTGTATCAAGACACAACGTTAATCGCTTCTCAAGTGAGCCCAGAAGTTGCATGTACAAGCCATGACAAGCCAACAATGCGTTCCACCGTAAGTTTTTCATATGTATACGTACTTTCAACAGATATGCACAAGTCAGAAATGAAACGGGCACTCTATGGCACGCAGAATGATACTTGTTGACATTTCATTGCCAAGGGACGTAATACGTGTACGGGAAAATAGGAGAAACACAGAGATAACTTAGATTTTTACGCGATCTGATAGTACATATGATTATTATTCATAATAGTAATACGTATAGAATATGTACAATATTATCTGGCTTGTTGTTATGATTGTTAATATGACTATTGTTATAATTATTGCAGCAAACCTGTATCAAGACACAACGTTAATCGCTTTTCAAGTGAGCCCTGAAGTTGCATGTACAAGCCATGACAAGCCAACAATGCGTTCCACCGTAAGTTTTTCATATGTATACGCACTTTCAACAGATATGCACACG
Source organism: Cyrtodaria siliqua (assembly GCA_037043455.1). Classification (NCBI taxonomy): domain Eukaryota; kingdom Metazoa; phylum Mollusca; class Bivalvia; order Adapedonta; family Hiatellidae; genus Cyrtodaria; species Cyrtodaria siliqua. The sequence continues at coordinate 30,879 of JAWPHD010017213.1, read as the reverse complement.
TCAGAAATGAAACGTGCACTCTATGGCACGCAGAATGATACTTGTTGACATTTCATTGCCAAGGGACGTAATACGTGTACGGGAAAATAGGAGAAACACAGAGATAACTTAGATTTTTACGCGATCTGATAGTACATATGATTATTATTCATAATAGTAATACGTATAGAATATGTACAATATTATCTGGCTTGTTGTTATGATTGTTAATATGACTATTGTTATAATTATTGCAGCAAACCTGTATCAAGACACAACGTTAATCGCTTCTCAAGTGAGCCCAGAAGTTGCATGTACAAGCCATGACAAGCCAACAATGCGTTCCACCGTAAGTTTTTCATATGTATACGTACTTTCAACAGATATGCACAAGTCAGAAATGAAACGGGCACTCTATGGCACGCAGAATGATACTTGTTGACATTTCATTGCCAAGGGACGTAATACGTGTACGGGAAAATAGGAGAAACACAGAGATAACTTAGATTTTTACGCGATCTGATAATACATATGATTATTATTCATAATAGTAATACGTATAGAAGATGTACAATATTATCTGGCTTGTTGTTATGATTGTTAATATGACTATTGTTATAATTATTGCAGCAAACCTGTATCAAGACACAACGTTAATCGCTTTTCAAGTGAGCCCAGAAGTTGCATGTACAAGCCATGACAAGCCAACAATGCGTTCCACCGTAAGTTTTTCATATGTATACGTACTTTCAACAGATATGCACAAGTCAGAAATGAAACGGGCACTCTATGGCACGCAGAATGATACTTGTTGACATTTCATTGCCAAGGGACGTAATACGTGTACGGGAAAATAGGAGAAACACAGAGTTACTTAGATTTTTACGCGATCTGATAGTACATATGATTATTATTCATAATAGTAATACGTATAGAATATGTACAATATTATCTGGCTTGTTGTTATGATTGTTAATATGACTATTGTTATAATTATTGCAGCAAACCTGTATCAAGACACAACGTTAATCGCTTCTCAAGTGAGCCCAGAAGTTGCATGTACAAGCCATGACAAGCCAACAATGCGTTCCACCGTAAGTTTTTCATATGTATACGTACTTTCAACAGATATGCACAAGTCAGAAATGAAACGGGCACTCTATGGCACGCAGAATGATACTTGTTGACATTTCATTGCCAAGGGACGTAATACGTGTACGGGAAAATAGGAGAAACACAGAGATAACTTAGATTTTTACGCGATCTGATAGTACATATGATTATTATTCATAATAGTAATACGTATAGAATATGTACAATATTATCTGGCTTGTTGTTATGATTGTTAATATGACTATTGTTATAATTATTGCAGCAAACCTGTATCAAGACACAACGTTAATCGCTTCTCAAGTGAGCCCAGAAGTTGCATGTACAAGCCATGACAAGCCAACAATGCGTTCCACCGTAAGTTTTTCATATGTATACGTACTTTCAACAGATATGCACAAGTCAGAAATGAAACGGGCACTCTATGGCACGCAGAATGATACTTGTTGACATTTCATTGCCAAGGGACGTAATACGTGTACGGGAAAATAGGAGAAACACAGAGATAACTTAGATTTTTACGCGATCTGATAGTACATATGATTATTATTCATAATAGTAATACGTATAGAATATGTACAATATTATCTGGCTTGTTGTTATGATTGTTAATATGACTATTGTTATAATTATTGCAGCAAACCTGTATCAAGACACAACGTTAATCGCTTTTCAAGTGAGCCCTGAAGTTGCATGTACAAGCCATGACAAGCCAACAATGCGTTCCACCGTAAGTTTTTCATATGTATACGCACTTTCAACAGATATGCACACGTCAGAAATGAAACGTGCACTCTATGGCACGCAGAATGATACTTGTTGACATTTCATTGCCAAGGGACGTAATACGTGTACGGGAAAATAGGAGAAACACAGAGATAACTTAGATTTTTACGCGATCTGATAGTACATATGATTATTATTCATAATAGTAATACGTATAGAATATGTACAATATTATCTGGCTTGTTGTTATGATTGTTAATATGACTATTGTTATAATTATTGCAGCAAACCTGTATCAAGACACAACGTTAATCGCTTCTCAAGTGAGCCCAGAAGTTGCATGTACAAGCCATGACAAGCCAACAATGCGTTCCACCGTAAGTTTTTCATATGTATACGTACTTTCAACAGATATGCACAAGTCAGAAATGAAACGGGCACTCTATGGCACGCAGAATGATACTTGTTGACATTTCATTGCCAAGGGACGTAATACGTGTACGGGAAAATAGGAGAAACACAGAGATAACTTAGATTTTTACGCGATCTGATAATACATATGATTATTATTCATAATAGTAATACGTATAGAAGATGTACAATATTATCTGGCTTGTTGTTATGATTGTTAATATGACTATTGTTATAATTATTGCAGCAAACCTGTATCAAGACACAACGTTAATCGCTTTTCAAGTGAGCCCAGAAGTTGCATGTACAAGCCATGACAAGCCAACAATGCGTTCCACCGTAAGTTTTTCATATGTATACGTACTTTCAACAGATATGCACAAGTCAGAAATGAAACGGGCACTCTATGGCACGCAGAATGATACTTGTTGACATTTCATTGCCAAGGGACGTAATACGTGTACGGGAAAATAGGAGAAACACAGAGTTACTTAGATTTTTACGCGATCTGATAGTACATATGATTATTATTCATAATAGTAATACGTATAGAATATGTACAATATTATCTGGCTTGTTGTTATGATTGTTAATATGACTATTGTTATAATTATTGCAGCAAACCTGTATCAAGACACAACGTTAATCGCTTCTCAAGTGAGCCCAGAAGTTGCATGTACAAGCCATGACAAGCCAACAATGCGTTCCACCGTAAGTTTTTCATATGTATACGTACTTTCAACAGATATGCACACGTCAGAAATGAAACGGGCACTCTATGGCACGCAGAATGATACTTGTTGACATTTCATTGCCAAGGGACGTAATACGTGTACGGGAAAATAGGAGAAACACAGAGATAACTTAGATTTTTACGCGATCTGATAGTACATATGATTATTATTCATAATAGTAATACGTATAGAATATGTACAATATTATCTGGCTTGTTGTTATGATTGTTAATATGACTATTGTTATAATTATTGCAGCAAACCTGTATCAAGACACAACGTTAATCGCTTTTCAAGTGAGCCCAGAAGTTGCATGTACAAGCCATGACAAGCCAACAATGCGTTCCACCGTAAGTTTTTCATTTGTATACGCACTTTCAACAGATGTGCACACATCAGAAATGAAACGTGCACTCTATGGCACGCAGAATGATACTTGTTGACATTTCATTGCCAAGGGACGTAATACGTGTACGGGAAAATAGGAGAAACACAGAGATAACTTAGATTTTTACGCGATCTGATATTACATATGATTATTATTCATAATAGTAATACGTATAGAATATGTACAATATTATCTGGCTTGTTGTTATGATTGTTAATATGACTATTGTTATAATTATTGCAGCAAACCTGTATCAAGACACAACGTTAATCGCTTTTCAAGTGAGCCCAGAAGTTGCATGTACAAGCCATGACAAGCCAACAATGCGTTCCACCGTAAGTTTTTCATTTGTATACGCACTTTCAACAGATGTGCACACATCAGAAATGAAACGTGCACTCTATGGCACGCAGAATGATACTTGTTGACATTTCATTGCCAAGGGACGTAATACGTGTACGGGAAAATAGGAGAAACACAGAGATAACTTAGATTTTTACGCGATCTGATATTACATATGATTATTATTCATAATAGTAATACGTATAGAATATGTACAATATTATCTGGCTTGTTGTTATGATTGTTAATATGACTATTGTTATAATTATTGCAGCAAACCTGTATCAAGACACAACGTTAATCGCTTCTCAAGTGAGCCCAGAAGTTGCATGTACAAGCCATGACAAGCCAACAATGCGTTCCACCGTAAGTTTTTCATATGTATACGTACTTTCAACAGATATGCACAAGTCAGAAATGAAACGGGCACTCTATGGCACGCAGAATGATACTTGTTGACATTTCATTGCCAAGGGACGTAATACGTGTACGGGAAAATAGGAGAAACACAGAGATAACTTAGATTTTTACGCGATCTGATAGTACATATGATTATTATTCATAATAGTAATACGTATAGAATATGTACAATATTATCTGGCTTGTTGTTATGATTGTTAATATGACTATTGTTATAATTATTGCAGCAAACCTGTATCAAGACACAACGTTAATCGCTTCTCAAGTGAGCCCAGAAGTTGCATGTACAAGCCATGACAAGCCAACAATGCGTTCCACCGTAAGTTTTTCATATGTATACGTACTTTCAACAGATATGCACAAGTCAGAAATGAAACGGGCACTCTATGGCACGCAGAATGATACTTGTTGACATTTCATTGCCAAGGGACGTAATACGTGTACGGGAAAATAGGAGAAACACAGAGATAACTTAGATTTTTACGCGATCTGATAGTACATATGATTATTATTCATAATAGTAATACGTATAGAATATGTACAATATTATCTGGCTTGTTGTTATGATTGTTAATATGACTATTGTTATAATTATTGCAGCAAACCTGTATCAAGACACAACGTTAATCGCTTCTCAAGTGAGCCCAGAAGTTGCATGTACAAGCCATGACAAGCCAACAATGCGTTCCACCGTAAGTTTTTCATATGTATACGTACTTTCAACAGATATGCACACGTCAGAAATGAAACGGGCACTCTATGGCACGCAGAATGATACTTGTTGACATTTCATTGCCAAGGGACGTAATACGTGTACGGGAAAATAGGAGAAACACAGAGATAACTTAGATTTTTACGCGATCTGATAGTACATATGATTATTATTCATAATAGTAATACGTTTAGAATATGTACAATATTATCTGGCTTGTTGTTATGATTGTTAATATGACTATTGTTATAATTATTGCAGCAAACCTGTATCAAGACACAACGTTAATCGCTTCTCAAGTGAGCCCAGAAGTTGCATGTACAAGCCATGACAAGCCAACAATGCGTTCCACCGTAAGTTTTTCATATGTATACGTACTTTCAACAGATATGCACAAGTCAGAAATGAAACGGGCACTCTATGGCACGCAGAATGATACTTGTTGACATTTCATTGCCAAGGGACGTAATACGTGTACGGGAAAATAGGAGAAACACAGAGATAACTTAGATTTTTACGCGATCTGATAGTACATATGATTATTATTCATAATAGTAATACGTATAGAATATGTACAATATTATCTGGCTTGTTGTTATGATTGTTAATATGACTATTGTTATAATTATTGCAGCAAACCTGTATCAAGACACAACGTTAATCGCTTCTCAAGTGAGCCCAGAAGTTGCATGTACAAGCCATGACAAGCCAACAATGCGTTCCACCGTAAGTTTTTCATATGTATACGCACTTTCAACAGATATGCACACATCAGAAATGAAACGTGCACTCTATGGCACGCAGAATGATACTTGTTGACATTTCATTGCCAAGGGACGTAATACGTGTACGGGAAAATAGGAGAAACACAGAGATAACTTAGATTTTTACGCGATCTGATAGTACATATGATTATTATTCATAATAGTAATACGTATAGAATATGTACAATATTATCTGGCTTGTTGTTATGATTGTTAATATGACTATTGTTATAATTATTGCAGCAAACCTGTATCAAGACACAACGTTAATCGCTTCTCAAGTGAGCCCAGAAGTTGCATGTACAAGCCATGACAAGCCAACAATGCGTTCCACCGTAAGTTTTTCATATGTATACGTACTTTCAACAGATATGCACAAGTCAGAAATGAAACGGGCACTCTATGGCACGCAGAATGATACTTGTTGACATTTCATTGCCAAGGGACGTAATACGTGTACGGGAAAATAGGAGAAACACAGAGATAACTTAGATTTTTACGCGATCTGATAGTACATATGATTATTATTCATAATAGTAATACGTATAGAATATGTACAATATTATCTGGCTTGTTGTTATGATTGTTAATATGACTATTGTTATAATTATTGCAGCAAACCTGTATCAAGACACAACGTTAATCGCTTCTCAAGTGAGCCCAGAAGTTGCATGTACAAGCCATGACAAGCCAACAATGCGTTCCACCGTAAGTTTTTCATATGTATACGCACTTTCAACAGATATGCACACATCAGAAATGAAACGTGCACTCTATGGCACGCAGAATGATACTTGTTGACATTTCATTGCCAAGGGACGTAATACGTGTACGGGAAAATAGGAGAAACACAGAGATAACTTAGATTTTTACGCGATCTGATAGTACATATGATTATTATTCATAATAGTAATACGTATAGAATATGTACAATATTATCTGGCTTGTTGTTATGATTGTTAATATGACTATTGTTATAATTATTGCAGCAAAACCTGTATCAAGACACAACGTTAATCGCTTCTCAAGTGAGCCCAGAAGTTGCATGTACAAGCCATGACAAGCCAACAATGCGTTCCACCGTAAGTTTTTCATATGTATACGTACTTTCAACAGATATGCACAAGTCAGAAATGAACGGGCACTCTATGGCACGCAGAATGATACTTGTTGACATTTCATTGCCAAGGGACGTAATACGTGTACGGGAAAATAGGAGAAACACAGAGATAACTTAGATTTTTACGCGATCTGATAGTACATATGATTATTATTCATAATAGTAATACGTATAGAATATGTACAATATTATCTGGCTTGTTGTTATGATTGTTAATATGACTATTGTTATAATTATTGCAGCAAACCTGTATCAAGACACAATGTTAATCGCTTTTCAAGTGAGCCCAGAAGTTGCATGTACAAGCCATGACAAGCCAACAATGCGTTCCACCGTAAGTTTTTCATTTGTATACGCACTTTCACAGATGTGCACACATCAGAAATGAAACGTGCACTCTATGGCACGCAGAATGATACTTGTTGACATTTCATTGCCAAGGGACGTAATACGTGTACGGGAAAATAGGAGAAACACAGAGATAACTTAGATTTTTACGCGATCTGATATTACATATGATTATTATTCATAATAGTAATACGTATAGAATATGTACAATATTATCTGGCTTGTTGTTATGATTGTTAATATGACTATTGTTATAATTATTGCAGCAAACCTGTATCAAGACACAACGTTAATCGCTTCTCAAGTGAGCCCAGAAGTTGCATGTACAAGCCATGACAAGCCAACAATGCGTTCCACCGTAAGTTTTTCATATGTATACGTACTTTCAACAGATATGCACAAGTCAGAAATGAAACGGGCACTCTATGGCACGCAGAATGATACTTGTTGACATTTCATTGCCAAGGGACGTAATACGTGTACGGGAAAATAGGAGAAACACAGAGATAACTTAGATTTTTACGCGATCTGATAGTACATATGATTATTATTCATAATAGTAATACGTATAGAATATGTACAATATCATCTGGCTTGTTGTTATGATTGTTAATATGACTATTGTTATAATTATTGCAGCAAACCTGTATCAAGACACAACGTTAATCGCTTCTCAAGTGAGCCCAGAAGTTGCATGTACAAGCCATGACAAGCCAACAATGCGTTCCACCGTAAGTTTTTCATATGTATACGTACTTTCAACAGATATGCACAAGTCAGAAATGAAACGGGCACTCTATGGCACGCAGAATGATACTTGTTGACATTTCATTGCCAAGGGACGTAATACGTGTACGGGAAAATAGGAGAAACACAGAGATAACTTAGATTTTTACGCGATCTGATAGTACATATGATTATTATTCATAATAGTAATACGTATAGAATATGTACAATATTATCTGGCTTGTTGTTATGATTGTTAATATGACTATTGTTATATTTATTGCAGCAAACCTGTATCAAGACACAACGTTAATCGCTTCTCAAGTGAGCCCAGAAGTTGCATGTACAAGCCATGACAAGCCAACAATGCGTTCCACCGTAAGTTTTTCATATGTATACGTACTTTCAACAGATATGCACACGTCAGAAATGAAACGGGCACTCTATGGCACGCAGAATGATACTTGTTGACATTTCATTGCCAAGGGACGTAATACGTGTACGGGAAAATAGGAGAAACACAGAGATAACTTAGATTTTTACGCGATCTGATAGTACATATGATTATTATTCATAATAGTAATACGTTTAGAATATGTACAATATTATCTGGCTTGTTGTTATGATTGTTAATATGACTATTGTTATAATTATTGCAGCAAACCTGTATCAAGACACAACGTTAATCGCTTCTCAAGTGAGCCCAGAAGTTGCATGTACAAGCCATGACAAGCCAACAATGCGTTCCACCGTAAGTTTTTCATATGTATACGTACTTTCAACAGATATGCACAAGTCAGAAATGAAACGGGCACTCTATGGCACGCAGAATGATACTTGTTGACATTTCATTGCCAAGGGACGTAATACGTGTACGGGAAAATAGGAGAAACACAGAGATAACTTAGATTTTTACGCGATCTGATAGTACATATGATTATTATTCATAATAGTAATACGTATAGAATATGTACAATATTATCTGGCTTGTTGTTATGATTGTTAATATGACTATTGTTATAATTATTGCAGCAAACCTGTATCAAGACACAACGTTAATCGCTTCTCAAGTGAGCCCAGAAGTTGCATGTACAAGCCATGACAAGCCAACAATGCGTTCCACCGTAAGTTTTTCATATGTATACGCACTTTCAACAGATATGCACACATCAGAAATGAAACGTGCACTCTATGGCACGCAGAATGATACTTGTTGACATTTCATTGCCAAGGGACGTAATACGTGTACGGGAAAATAGGAGAAACACAGAGATAACTTAGATTTTTACGCGATCTGATAGTACATATGATTATTATTCATAATAGTAATACGTATAGAATATGTACAATATTATCTGGCTTGTTGTTATGATTGTTAATATGACTATTGTTATAATTATTGCAGCAAACCTGTATCAAGACACAACGTTAATCGCTTCTCAAGTGAGCCCAGAAGTTGCATGTACAAGCCATGACAAGCCAACAATGCGTTCCACCGTAAGTTTTTCATATGTATACGCACTTTCAACAGATATGCACACATCAGAAATGAAACGTGCACTCTATGGCACGCAGAATGATACTTGTTGACATTTCATTGCCAAGGGACGTAATACGTGTACGGGAAAATAGGAGAAACACAGAGATAACTTAGATTTTTACGCGATCTGATAGTACATATGATTATTATTCATAATAGTAATACGTATAGAATATGTACAATATTATCTGGCTTGTTGTTATGATTGTTAATATGACTATTGTTATAATTATTGCAGCAAACCTGTATCAAGACACAACGTTAATCGCTTTTCAAGTGAGCCCTGAAGTTGCATGTACAAGCCATGACAAGCCAACAATGCGTTCCACCGTAAGTTTTTCATATGTATACGCACTTTCAACAGATATGCACACGTCAGAAATGAAACGTGCACTCTATGGCACGCAGAATGATACTTGTTGACATTTCATTGCCAAGGGACGTAATACGTGTACGGGAAAATAGGAGAAACACAGAGATAACTTAGATTTTTACGCGATCTGATAGTACATATGATTATTATTCATAATAGTAATACGTATAGAATATGTACAATATTATCTGGCTTGTTGTTATGATTGTTAATATGACTATTGTTATAATTATTGCAGCAAACCTGTATCAAGACACAACGTTAATCGCTTCTCAAGTGAGCCCAGAAGTTGCATGTACAAGCCATGACAAGCCAACAATGCGTTCCACCGTAAGTTTTTCATATGTATACGTACTTTCAACAGATATGCACAAGTCAGAAATGAAACGGGCACTCTATGGCACGCAGAATGATACTTGTTGACATTTCATTGCCAAGGGACGTAATACGTGTACGGGAAAATAGGAGAAACACAGAGATAACTTAGATTTTTACGCGATCTGATAGTACATATGATTATTATTCATAATAGTAATACGTATAGAATATGTACAATATTATCTGGCTTGTTGTTATGATTGTTAATATGACTATTGTTATAATTATTGCAGCAAACCTGTATCAAGACACAACGTTAATCGCTTTTCAAGTGAGCCCAGAAGTTGCATGTACAAGCCATGACAAGCCAACAATGCGTTCCACCGTAAGTTTTTCATTTGTATACGCACTTTCAACAGATGTGCACACATCAGAAATGAAACGTGCACTCTATGGCACGCAGAATGATACTTGTTGACATTTCATTGCCAAGGGACGTAATACGTGTACGGGAAAATAGGAGAAACACAGAGATAACTTAGATTTTTACGCGATCTGATATTACATATGATTATTATTCATAATAGTAATACGTATAGAATATGTACAATATTATCTGGCTTGTTGTTATGATTGTTAATATGACTATTGTTATAATTATTGCAGCAAACCTGTATCAAGACACAACGTTAATCGCTTCTCAAGTGAGCCCAGAAGTTGCATGTACAAGCCATGACAAGCCAACAATGCGTTCCACCGTAAGTTTTTCATATGTATACGTACTTTCAACAGATATGCACAAGTCAGAAATGAAACGGGCACTCTATGGCACGCAGAATGATACTTGTTGACATTTCATTGCCAAGGGACGTAATACGTGTACGGGAAAATAGGAGAAACACAGAGATAACTTAGATTTTTACGCGATCTGATAGTACATATGATTATTATTCATAATAGTAATACGTATAGAATATGTACAATATTATCTGGCTTGTTGTTATGATTGTTAATATGACTATTGTTATAATTATTGCAGCAAACCTGTATCAAGACACAACGTTAATCGCTTCTCAAGTGAGCCCAGAAGTTGCATGTACAAGCCATGACAAGCCAACAATGCGTTCCACCGTAAGTTTTTCATATGTATACGTACTTTCAACAGATATGCACAAGTCAGAAATGAAACGGGCACTCTATGGCACGCAGAATGATACTTGTTGACATTTCATTGCCAAGGGACGTAATACGTGTACGGGAAAATAGGAGAAACACAGAGATAACTTAGATTTTTACGCGATCTGATAGTACATATGATTATTATTCATAATAGTAATACGTATAGAATATGTACAATATTATCTGGCTTGTTGTTATGATTGTTAATATGACTATTGTTATAATTATTGCAGCAAACCTGTATCAAGACACAACGTTAATCGCTTCTCAAGTGAGCCCAGAAGTTGCATGTACAAGCCATGACAAGCCAACAATGCGTTCCACCGTAAGTTTTTCATATGTATACGTACTTTCAACAGATATGCACAAGTCAGAAATGAAACGGGCACTCTATGGCACGCAGAATGATACTTGTTGACATTTCATTGCCAAGGGACGTAATACGTGTACGGGAAAATAGGAGAAACACAGAGATAACTTAGATTTTTACGCGATCTGATAGTACATATGATTATTATTCATAATAGTAATACGTATAGAATATGTACAATATTATCTGGCTTGTTGTTATGATTGTTAATATGACTATTGTTATAATTATTGCAGCAAACCTGTATCAAGACACAACGTTAATCGCTTCTCAAGTGAGCCCAGAAGTTGCATGTACAAGCCATGACAAGCCAACAATGCGTTCCACCGTAAGTTTTTCATATGTATACGTACTTTCAACAGATATGCACACGTCAGAAATGAAACGGGCACTCTATGGCACGCAGAATGATACTTGTTGACATTTCATTGCCAAGGGACGTAATACGTGTACGGGAAAATAGGAGAAACACAGAGATAACTTAGATTTTTACGCGATCTGATAGTACATATGATTATTATTCATAATAGTAATACGTTTAGAATATGTACAATATTATCTGGCTTGTTGTTATGATTGTTAATATGACTATTGTTATAATTATTGCAGCAAACCTGTATCAAGACACAACGTTAATCGCTTCTCAAGTGAGCCCAGAAGTTGCATGTACAAGCCATGACAAGCCAACAATGCGTTCCACCGTAAGTTTTTCATATGTATACGTACTTTCAACAGATATGCACAAGTCAGAAATGAAACGGGCACTCTATGGCACGCAGAATGATACTTGTTGACATTTCATTGCCAAGGGACGTAATACGTGTACGGGAAAATAGGAGAAACACAGAGATAACTTAGATTTTTACGCGATCTGATAGTACATATGATTATTATTCATAATAGTAATACGTATAGAATATGTACAATATTATCTGGCTTGTTGTTATGATTGTTAATATGACTATTGTTATAATTATTGCAGCAAACCTGTATCAAGACACAACGTTAATCGCTTCTCAAGTGAGCCCAGAAGTTGCATGTACAAGCCATGACAAGCCAACAATGCGTTCCACCGTAAGTTTTTCATATGTATACGCACTTTCAACAGATATGCACACATCAGAAATGAAACGTGCACTCTATGGCACGCAGAATGATACTTGTTGACATTTCATTGCCAAGGGACGTAATACGTGTACGGGAAAATAGGAGAAACACAGAGATAACTTAGATTTTTACGCGATCTGATAGTACATATGATTATTATTCATAATAGTAATACGTATAGAATATGTACAATATTATCTGGCTTGTTGTTATGATTGTTAATATGACTATTGTTATAATTATTGCAGCAAACCTGTATCAAGACACAACGTTAATCGCTTCTCAAGTGAGCCCAGAAGTTGCATGTACAAGCCATGACAAGCCAACAATGCGTTCCACCGTAAGTTTTTCATATGTATACGTACTTTCAACAGATATGCACAAGTCAGAAATGAAACGGGCACTCTATGGCACGCAGAATGATACTTGTTGACATTTCATTGCCAAGGGACGTAATACGTGTACGGGAAAATAGGAGAAACACAGAGATAACTTAGATTTTTACGCGATCTGATAGTACAAATGATTATTATTCATAATAGTAATACGTATAGAATATGTACAATATTATCTGGCTTGTTGTTATGATTGTTAATATGACTATTGTTATAATTATTGCAGCAAACCTGTATCAAGACACAACGTTAATCGCTTCTCAAGTGAGCCCAGAAGTTGCATGTACAAGCCATGACAAGCCAACAATGCGTTCCACCGTAAGTTTTTCATATGTATACGTACTTTCAACAGATATGCACACGTCAGAAATGAAACGGGCACTCTATGGCACGCAGAATGATACTTGTTGACATTTCATTGCCAAGGGACGTAATACGTGTACGGGAAAATAGGAGAAACACAGAGATAACTTAGATTTTTACGCGATCTGATAGTACATATGATTATTATTCATAATAGTAATACGTATAGAATATGTACAATATTATCTGGCTTGTTGTTATGATTGTTAATATGACTATTGTTATAATTATTGCAGCAAACCTGTATCAAGACACAACGTTAATCGCTTTTCAAGTGAGCCCAGAAGTTGCATGTACAAGCCATGACACGCCAACAATGCGTTCCACCGTAAGTTTTTCATTTGTATACGCACTTTCAACAGATGTGCACACATCAGAAATGAAACGTGCACTCTATGGCACGCAGAATGATACTTGTTGACATTTCATTGCCAAGGGACGTAATACGTGTACGGGAAAATAGGAGAAACACAGAGATAACTTAGATTTTTACGCGATCTGATATTACATATGATTATTATTCATAATAGTAATACGTATAGAATATGTACAATATTATCTGGCTTGTTGTTATGATTGTTAATATGACTATTGTTATAATTATTGCAGCAAACCTGTATCAAGACACAACGTTAATCGCTTCTCAAGTGAGCCCAGAAGTTGCATGTACAAGCCATGACAAGCCAACAATGCGTTCCACCGTAAGTTTTTCATATGTATACGTACTTTCAACAGATATGCACAAGTCAGAAATGAAACGGGCACTCTATGGCACGCAGAATGATACTTGTTGACATTTCATTGCCAAGGGACGTAATACGTGTACGGGAAAATAGGAGAAACACAGAGATAACTTAGATTTTTACGCGATCTGATAGTACATATGATTATTATTCATAATAGTAATACGTATAGAATATGTACAATATTATCTGGCTTGTTGTTATGATTGTTAATATGACTATTGTTATAATTATTGCAGCAAACCTGTATCAAGACACAACGTTAATCGCTTCTCAAGTGAGCCCAGAAGTTGCATGTACAAGCCATGACAAGCCAACAATGCGTTCCACCGTAAGTTTTTCATATGTATACGCACTTTCAAGAGATATGCACACATCAGAAATGAAACGTGCACTCTATGGCACGCAGAATGATACTTGTTGACATTTCATTGCCAAGGGACGTAATACGTGTACGGGAAAATAGGAGAAACACAGAGATAACTTAGATTTTTACGCGATCTGATAGTACATATGATTATTATTCATAATAGTAATACGTATAGAATATGTACAATATTATCTGGCTTGTTGTTATGATTGTTAATATGACTATTGTTATAATTATTGCAGCAAACCTGTATCAAGACACAACGTTAATCGCTTCTCAAGTGAGCCCAGAAGTTGCATGTACAAGCCATGACAAGCCAACAATGCGTTCCACCGTAAGTTTTTCATATGTATACGTACTTTCAACAGATATGCACAAGTCAGAAATGAAACGGGCACTCTATGGCACGCAGAATGATACTTGTTGACATTTCATTGCCAAGGGACGTAATACGTGTACGGGAAAATAGGAGAAACACAGAGATAACTTAGATTTTTACGCGATCTGATAGTACATATGATTATTATTCATAATAGTAATACGTATAGAATATGTACAATATTATCTGGCTTGTTGTTATGATTGTTAATATGACTATTGTTATAATTATTGCAGCAAACCTGTATCAAGACACAACGTTAATCGCTTCTCAAGTGAGCCCAGAAGTTGCATGTACAAGCCATGACAAGCCAACAATGCGTTCCACCGTAAGTTTTTCATATGTATACGCACTTTCAACAGATATGCACACATCAGAAATGAAACGTGCACTCTATGGCACGCAGAATGATACTTGTTGACATTTCATTGCCAAGGGACGTAATACGTGTACGGGAAAATAGGAGAAACACAGAGATAACTTAGATTTTTACGCGATCTGATAGTACATATGATTATTATTCATAATAGTAATACGTATAGAATATGTACAATATTATCTGGCTTGTTGTTATGATTGTTAATATGACTATTGTTATAATTATTGCAGCAAACCTGTATCAAGACACAACGTTAATCGCTTTTCAAGTGAGCCCTGAAGTTGCATGTACAAGCCATGACAAGCCAACAATGCGTTCCACCGTAAGTTTTTCATATGTATACGCACTTTCAACAGATATGCACACGTCAGAAATGAAACGTGCACTCTATGGCACGCAGAATGATACTTGTTGACATTTCATTGCCAAGGGACGTAATACGTGTACGGGAAAATAGGAGAAACACAGAGATAACTTAGATTTTTACGCGATCTGATAGTACATATGATTATTATTCATAATAGTAATACGTATAGAATATGTACAATATTATCTGGCTTGTTGTTATGATTGTTAATATGACTATTGTTATAATTATTGCAGCAAACCTGTATCAAGACACAACGTTAATCGCTTCTCAAGTGAGCCCAGAAGTTGCATGTACAAGCCATGACAAGCCAACAATGCGTTCCACCGTAAGTTTTTCATATGTATACGTACTTTCAACAGATGTGCACACATCAGAAATGAAACGTGCACTCTATGGCACGCAGAATGATACTTGTTGACATTTCATTGCCAAGGGACGTAATACGTGTACGGGAAAATAGGAGAAACACAGAGATAACTTAGATTTTTACGCGATCTGATAGTACATATGATTATTATTCATAATAGTAATACGTATAGAATATGTACAATATTATCTGGCTTGTTGTTATGATTGTTAATATGACTATTGTTATAATTATTGCAGCAAACCTGTATCAAGACACAACGTTAATCGCTTCTCAAGTGAGCCCAGAAGTTGCATGTACAAGCCATGACAAGCCAACAATGCGTTCCACCGTAAGTTTTTCATATGTATACGCACTTTCAACAGATATGCACACATCAGAAATGAAACGTGCACTCTATGGCACGCAGAATGATACTTGTTGACATTTCATTGCCAAGGGACGTAATACGTGTACGGGAAAATAGGAGAAACACAGAGATAACTTAGATTTTTACGCGATCTGATAGTACATATGATTATTATTCATAATAGTAATACGTATAGAATATGTACAATATTATCTGGCTTGTTGTTATGATTGTTAATATGACTATTGTTATAATTATTGCAGCAAACCTGTATCAAGACACAACGTTAATCGCTTCTCAAGTGAGCCCAGAAGTTGCATGTACAAGCCATGACAAGCCAACAATGCGTTCCACCGTAAGTTTTTCATATGTATACGTACTTTCAACAGATATGCACAAGTCAGAAATGAAACGGGCACTCTATGGCACGCAGAATGATACTTGTTGACATTTCATTGCCAAGGGACGTAATACGTGTACGGGAAAATAGGAGAAACACAGAGATAACTTAGATTTTTACGCGATCTGATAGTACATATGATTATTATTCATAATAGTAATACGTATAGAATATGTACAATATTATCTGGCTTGTTGTTATGATTGTTAATATGACTATTGTTATAATTATTGCAGCAAACCTGTATCAAGACACAACGTTAATCGCTTCTCAAGTGAGCCCAGAAGTTGCATGTACAAGCCATGACAAGCCAACAATGCGTTCCACCGTAAGTTTTTCATATGTATACGTACTTTCAACAGATATGCACACGTCAGAAATGAAACGGGCACTCTATGGCACGCAGAATGATACTTGTTGACATTTCATTGCCAAGGGACGTAATACGTGTACGGGAAAATAGGAGAAACACAGAGATAACTTAGATTTTTACGCGATCTGATAGTACATATGATTATTATTCATAATAGTAATACGTATAGAATATGTACAATATTATCTGGCTTGTTGTTATGATTGTTAATATGACTATTGTTATAATTATTGCAGCAAACCTGTATCAAGACACAACGTTAATCGCTTTTCAAGTGAGCCCAGAAGTTGCATGTACAAGCCATGACACGCCAACAATGCGTTCCACCGTAAGTTTTTCATTTGTATACGCACTTTCAACAGATGTGCACACATCAGAAATGAAACGTGCACTCTATGGCACGCAGAATGATACTTGTTGACATTTCATTGCCAAGGGACGTAATACGTGTACGGGAAAATAGGAGAAACACAGAGATAACTTAGATTTTTACGCGATCTGATATTACATATGATTATTATTCATAATAGTAATACGTATAGAATATGTACAATATTATCTGGCTTGTTGTTATGATTGTTAATATGACTATTGTTATAATTATTGCAGCAAACCTGTATCAAGACACAACGTTAATCGCTTCTCAAGTGAGCCCAGAAGTTGCATGTACAAGCCATGACAAGCCAACAATGCGTTCCACCGTAAGTTTTTCATATGTATACGTACTTTCAACAGATATGCACAAGTCAGAAATGAAACGGGCACTCTATGGCACGCAGAATGATACTTGTTGACATTTCATTGCCAAGGGACGTAATACGTGTACGGGAAAATAGGAGAAACACAGAGATAACTTAGATTTTTACGCGATCTGATAGTACATATGATTATTATTCATAATAGTAATACGTATAGAATATGTACAATATTATCTGGCTTGTTGTTATGATTGTTAATATGACTATTGTTATAATTATTGCAGCAAACCTGTATCAAGACACAACGTTAATCGCTTCTCAAGTGAGCCCAGAAGTTGCATGTACAAGCCATGACAAGCCAACAATGCGTTCCACCGTAAGTTTTTCATATGTATACGCACTTTCAACAGATATGCACACATCAGAAATGAAACGTGCACTCTATGGCACGCAGAATGATACTTGTTGACATTTCATTGCCAAGGGACGTAATACGTGTACGGGAAAATAGGAGAAACACAGAGATAACTTAGATTTTTACGCGATCTGATAGTACATATGATTATTATTCATAATAGTAATACGTATAGAATATGTACAATATTATCTGGCTTGTTGTTATGATTGTTAATATGACTATTGTTATAATTATTGCAGCAAACCTGTATCAAGACACAACGTTAATCGCTTCTCAAGTGAGCCCAGAAGTTGCATGTACAAGCCATGACAAGCCAACAATGCGTTCCACCGTAAGTTTTTCATATGTATACGTACTTTCAACAGATATGCACAAGTCAGAAATGAAACGGGCACTCTATGGCACGCAGAATGATACTTGTTGACATTTCATTGCCAAGGGACGTAATACGTGTACGGGAAAATAGGAGAAACACAGAGATAACTTAGATTTTTACGCGATCTGATAGTACATATGATTATTATTCATAATAGTAATACGTATAGAATATGTACAATATTATCTGGCTTGTTGTTATGATTGTTAATATGACTATTGTTATAATTATTGCAGCAAACCTGTATCAAGACACAACGTTAATCGCTTCTCAAGTGAGCCCAGAAGTTGCATGTACAAGCCATGACAAGCCAACAATGCGTTCCACCGTAAGTTTTTCATATGTATACGTACTTTCAACAGATATGCACAAGTCAGAAATGAAACGGGCACTCTATGGCACGCAGAATGATACTTGTTGACATTTCATTGCCAAGGGACGTAATACGTGTACGGGAAAATAGGAGAAACACAGAGATAACTTAGATTTTTACGCGATCTGATAGTACATATGATTATTATTCATAATAGTAATACGTATAGAATATGTACAATATTATCTGGCTTGTTGTTATGATTGTTAATATGACTATTGTTATAATTATTGCAGCAAACCTGTATCAAGACACAACGTTAATCGCTTCTCAAGTGAGCCCAGAAGTTGCATGTACAAGCCATGACAAGCCAACAATGCGTTCCACCGTAAGTTTTTCATATGTATACGTACTTTCAACAGATATGCACACGTCAGAAATGAAACGGGCACTCTATGGCACGCAGAATGATACTTGTTGACATTTCATTGCCAAGGGACGTAATACGTGTACGGGAAAATAGGAGAAACACAGAGATAACTTAGATTTTTACGCGATCTGATAGTACATATGATTATTATTCATAATAGTAATACGTATAGAATATGTACAATATTATCTGGCTTGTTGTTATGATTGTTAATATGACTATTGTTATAATTATTGCAGCAAACCTGTATCAAGACACAACGTTAATCGCTTCTCAAGTGAGCCCAGAAGTTGCATGTACAAGCCATGACAAGCCAACAATGCGTTCCACCGTAAGTTTTTCATATGTATACGTACTTTCAACAGATATGCACACGTCAGAAATGAAACGGGCACTCTATGGCACGCAGAATGATACTTGTTGACATTTCATTGCCAAGGGACGTAATACGTGTACGGGAAAATAGGAGAAACACAGAGATAACTTAGATTTTTACGCGATCTGATAGTACATATGATTATTATTCATAATAGTAATACGTATAGAATATGTACAATATTATCTGGCTTGTTGTTATGATTGTTAATATGACTATTGTTATAATTATTGCAGCAAACCTGTATCAAGACACAACGTTAATCGCTTTTCAAGTGAGCCCAGAAGTTGCATGTACAAGCCATGACACGCCAACAATGCGTTCCACCGTAAGTTTTTCATTTGTATACGCACTTTCAACAGATGTGCACACATCAGAAATGAAACGTGCACTCTATGGCACGCAGAATGATACTTGTTGACATTTCATTGCCAAGGGACGTAATACGTGTACGGGAAAATAGGAGAAACACAGAGATAACTTAGATTTTTACGCGATCTGATATTACATATGATTATTATTCATAATAGTAATACGTATAGAATATGTACAATATTATCTGGCTTGTTGTTATGATTGTTAATATGACTATTGTTATAATTATTGCAGCAAACCTGTATCAAGACACAACGTTAATCGCTTCTCAAGTGAGCCCAGAAGTTGCATGTACAAGCCATGACAAGCCAACAATGCGTTCCACCGTAAGTTTTTCATATGTATACGTACTTTCAACAGATATGCACAAGTCAGAAATGAAACGGGCACTCTATGGCACGCAGAATGATACTTGTTGACATTTCATTGCCAAGGGACGTAATACGTGTACGGGAAAATAGGAGAAACACAGAGATAACTTAGATTTTTACGCGATCTGATAGTACATATGATTATTATTCATAATAGTAATACGTATAGAATATGTACAATATTATCTGGCTTGTTGTTATGATTGTTAATATGACTATTGTTATAATTATTGCAGCAAACCTGTATCAAGACACAACGTTAATCGCTTCTCAAGTGAGCCCAGAAGTTGCATGTACAAGCCATGACAAGCCAACAATGCGTTCCACCGTAAGTTTTTCATATGTATACGTACTTTCAACAGATATGCACACGTCAGAAATGAAACGGGCACTCTATGGCACGCAGAATGATACTTGTTGACATTTCATTGCCAAGGGACGTAATACGTGTACGGGAAAATAGGAGAAACACAGAGATAACTTAGATTTTTACGCGATCTGATAGTACATATGATTATTATTCATAATAGTAATACGTATAGAATATGTACAATATTATCTGGCTTGTTGTTATGATTGTTAATATGACTATTGTTATAATTATTGCAGCAAACCTGTATCAAGACACAACGTTAATCGCTTTTCAAGTGAGCCCAGAAGTTGCATGTACAAGCCATGACACGCCAACAATGCGTTCCACCGTAAGTTTTTCATTTGTATACGCACTTTCAACAGATGTGCACACATCAGAAATGAAACGTGCACTCTATGGCACGCAGAATGATACTTGTTGACATTTCATTGCCAAGGGACGTAATACGTGTACGGGAAAATAGGAGAAACACAGAGATAACTTAGATTTTTACGCGATCTGATATTACATATGATTATTATTCATAATAGTAATACGTATAGAATATGTACAATATTATCTGGCTTGTTGTTATGATTGTTAATATGACTATTGTTATAATTATTGCAGCAAACCTGTATCAAGACACAACGTTAATCGCTTCTCAAGTGAGCCCAGAAGTTGCATGTACAAGCCATGACAAGCCAACAATGCGTTCCACCGTAAGTTTTTCATATGTATACGTACTTTCAACAGATATGCACAAGTCAGAAATGAAACGGGCACTCTATGGCACGCAGAATGATACTTGTTGACATTTCATTGCCAAGGGACGTAATACGTGTACGGGAAAATAGGAGAAACACAGAGATAACTTAGATTTTTACGCGATCTGATAGTACATATGATTATTATTCATAATAGTAATACGTATAGAATATGTACAATATTATCTGGCTTGTTGTTATGATTGTTAATATGACTATTGTTATAATTATTGCAGCAAACCTGTATCAAGACACAACGTTAATCGCTTCTCAAGTGAGCCCAGAAGTTGCATGTACAAGCCATGACAAGCCAACAATGCGTTCCACCGTAAGTTTTTCATATGTATACGCACTTTCAACAGATATGCACACATCAGAAATGAAACGTGCACTCTATGGCACGCAGAATGATACTTGTTGACATTTCATTGCCAAGGGACGTAATACGTGTACGGGAAAATAGGAGAAACACAGAGATAACTTAGATTTTTACGCGATCTGATAGTACATATGATTATTATTCATAATAGTAATACGTATAGAATATGTACAATATTATCTGGCTTGTTGTTATGATTGTTAATATGACTATTGTTATAATTATTGCAGCAAACCTGTATCAAGACACAACGTTAATCGCTTCTCAAGTGAGCCCAGAAGTTGCATGTACAAGCCATGACAAGCCAACAATGCGTTCCACCGTAAGTTTTTCATATGTATACGCACTTTCAACAGATATGCACACATCAGAAATGAAACGTGCACTCTATGGCACGCAGAATGATACTTGTTGACATTTCATTGCCAAGGGACGTAATACGTGTACGGGAAAATAGGAGAAACACAGAGATAACTTAGATTTTTGCGCGATCTGATAGTACATATGATTATTATTCATAATAGTAATACGTATAGAATATGTACAATATTATCTGGCTTGTTGTTATGATTGTTAATATGACTATTGTTATAATTATTGCAGCAAACCTGTATCAAGACACAACGTTAATCGCTTCTCAAGTGAGCCCAGCAGTTGCATGTACAAGCCATGACAAGCCAACAATGCGTTCCACCGTAAGTTTTTCATATGTATACGTACTTTCAACAGATATGCACAAGTCAGAAATGAAACGGGCACTCTATGGCACGCAGAATGATACTTGTTGACATTTCATTGCCAAGGGACGTAATACGTGTACGGGAAAATAGGAGAAACACAGATATAACTTAGATTTTTACGCGATCTGATAGTACATATGATTATTATTCATAATAGTAATACGTATAGAATATGTACAATATTATCTGGCTTGTTGTTATGATTGTTAATATGACTATTGTTATAATTATTGCAGCAAACCTGTATCAAGACACAACGTTAATCGCTTCTCAAGTGAGCCCAGAAGTTGCATGTACAAGCCATGACAAGCCAACAATGCGTTCCACCGTAAGTTTTTCATATGTATACGCACTTTCAACAGATATGCACACATCAGAAATGAAACGTGCACTCTATGGCACGCAGAATGATACTTGTTGACATTTCATTGCCAAGGGACGTAATACGTGTACGGGAAAATAGGAGAAACACAGAGATAACTTAGATTTTTGCGCGATCTGATAGTACATATGATTATTATTCATAATAGTAATACGTATAGAATATGTACAATATTATCTGGCTTGTTGTTATGATTGTTAATATGACTATTGTTATAATTATTGCAGCAAACCTGTATCAAGACACAACGTTAATCGCTTCTCAAGTGAGCCCAGCAGTTGCATGTACAAGCCATGACAAGCCAACAATGCGTTCCACCGTAAGTTTTTCATATGTATACGTACTTTCAACAGATATGCACAAGTCAGAAATGAAACGGGCACTCTATGGCACGCAGAATGATACTTGTTGACATTTCATTGCCAAGGGACGTAATACGTGTACGGGAAAATAGGAGAAACACAGATATAACTTAGATTTTTACGCGATCTGATAGTACATATGATTATTATTCATAATAGTAATACGTATAGAATATGTACAATATTATCTGGCTTGTTGTTATGATTGTTAATATGACTATTGTTATAATTATTGCAGCAAACCTGTATCAAGACACAACGTTAATCGCTTCTCAAGTGAGCCCAGAAGTTGCATGTACAAGCCATGACAAGCCAACAATGCGTTCCACCGTAAGTTTTTCATATGTATACGCACTTTCAACAGATATGCACACATCAGAAATGAAACGTGCACTCTATGGCACGCAGAATGATACTTGTTGACATTTCATTGCCAAGGGACGTAATACGTGTACGGGAAAATAGGAGAAACACAGAGATAACTTAGATTTTTACGCGATCTGATAGTACATATGATTATTATTCATAATAGTAATACGTATAGAATATGTACAATATTATCTGGCTTGTTGTTATGATTGTTAATATGACTATTGTTATAATTATTGCAGCAAACCTGTATCAAGACACAACGTTAATCGCTTCTCAAGTGAGCCCAGAAGTTGCATGTACAAGCCATGACAAGCCAACAATGCGTTCCACCGTAAGTTTTTCATATGTATACGTACTTTCAACAGATATGCACAAGTCAGAAATGAAACGGGCACTCTATGGCACGCAGAATGATACTTGTTGACATTTCATTGCCAAGGGACGTAATACGTGTACGGGAAAATAGGAGAAACACAGAGATAACTTAGATTTTTACGCGATCTGATAGTACATATGATTATTATTCATAATAGTAATACGTATAGAATATGTACAATATTATCTGGCTTGTTGTTATGATTGTTAATATGACTATTGTTATAATTATTGCAGCAAACCTGTATCAAGACACAACGTTAATCGCTTCTCAAGTGAGCCCAGAAGTTGCATGTACAAGCCATGACAAGCCAACAATGCGTTCCACCGTAAGTTTTTCATATGTATACGCACGTTCAACAGATATGCACACATCAGAAATGAAACGTGCACTCTATGGCACGCAGAATGATACTTGTTGACATTTCATTGCCAAGGGACGTAATACGTGTACGGGAAAATAGGAGAAACACAGAGATAACTTAGATTTTTGCGCGATCTGATAGTACATATGATTATTATTCATAATAGTAATACGTATAGAATATGTACAATATTATCTGGCTTGTTGTTATGATTGTTAATATGACTATTGTTATAATTATTGCAGCAAACCTGTATCAAGACACAACGTTAATCGCTTCTCAAGTGAGCCCAGCAGTTGCATGTACAAGCCATGACAAGCCAACAATGCGTTCCACCGTAAGTTTTTCATATGTATACGTACTTTCAACAGATATGCACAAGTCAGAAATGAAACGGGCACTCTATGGCACGCAGAATGATACTTGTTGACATTTCATTGCCAAGGGACGTAATACGTGTACGGGAAAATAGGAGAAACACAGAGATAACTTAGATTTTTACGCGATCTGATAGTACATATGATTATTATTCATAATAGTAATACGTATAGAATATGTACAATATTATCTGGCTTGTTGTTTATGATTGTTAATATGACTATTGTTATAATTATTGCAGCAAACCTGTATCAAGACACAACGTTAATCGCTTCTCAAGTGAGCCCAGAAGTTGCATGTACAAGCCATGACAAGCCAACAATGCGTTCCACCGTAAGTTTTTCATATGTATACGTACTTTCAACAGATATGCACAAGTCAGAAATGAAACGGGCACTCTATGGCACGCAGAATGATACTTGTTGACATTTCATTGCCAAGGGACGTAATACGTGTACGGGAAAATAGGAGAAACACAGAGATACTTAGATTTTTACGCGATCTGATAGTACATATGATTATTATTCATAATAGTAATACGTATAGATATGTACAATATTATCTGGCTTGTTGTTATGATTGTTAATATGACTATTGTTATAATTATTGCAGCAAACCTGTATCAAGACACAACGTTAATCGCTTCTCAAGTGAGCCCAGAAGTTGCATGTACAAGCCATGACAAGCCAACAATGCGTTCCACCGTAAGTTTTTCATATGTATACGCACTTTCAACAGATATGCACACATCAGAAATGAAACGTGCACTCTATGGCACGCAGAATGATACTTGTTGACATTTCATTGCCAAGGGACGTAATACGTGTACGGGAAAATAGGAGAAACACAGAGATAACTTAGATTTTTGCGCGATCTGATAGTACATATGATTATTATTCATAATAGTAATACGTATAGATTATGTACAATATTATCTGGCTTGTTGTTATGATTGTTAATATGACTATTGTTATAATTATTGCAGCAAACCTGTATCAAGACACAACGTTAATCGCTTCTCAAGTGAGCCCAGAAGTTGCATGTACAAGCCATGACAAGCCAACAATGCGTTCCACCGTAAGTTTTTCATATGTATACGCACTTTCAACAGATATGCACACAGTCAGAAATGAAACGTGCACTCTATGGCACGCAGAATGATACTTGTTGACATTTCATTGCCAAGGGACGTAATACGTGACGGGAAAATAGGAGAAACACAGAGATAACTTAGATTTTTGCGCGATCTGATAGTACATATGATTATTATTCATAATAGTAATACGTATAGAATATGTACAATATTATCTGGCTTGTTGTTATGATTGTTAATATGACTATTGTTATAATTATTGCAGCAAACCTGTATCAAGACACAACGTTATCGCTTTCTCAAGTGAGCCCAGCAGTTGCATGTACAAGCCATGACAAGCAACAATGCGTTCACCGTAAGTTTTTCATATGTATACGTACTTTCAACAGATATGCACAAGTCAGAAATGAAACGGCACTCTATGGCACGCAGAATGATACTTGTTGACATTTCATTGCCAAGGGACGTAATACGTGTACGGGAAAATAGGAGAAACACAGATATAACTTAGATTTTTACGCGATCTGATAGTACATATGATTATTATTCATAATAGTAATACGTATAGAATATGTACAATATTTATCTGGCTTGTTGTTATGATTGTTAATATACTATTGTTTATAATTATTGCAGCAAACCTGTATCAAGACACAACGTTAATCGCTTCTCAAGTGAGCCCAGAAGTTGCATGTACAAGCCATGACAAGCCAACAATGCGTTTCCACCGTAAGTTTTTCATATGTATACGCACTTTCAACAGATATGCACAAGTCAGAAAATGAAACGTGCACTCTATGGCACGCAGAATGATACTTGTTGACATTTCATTGCCAAGGGACGTAATACGTGTACGGGAAAATAGGAGAAACACAGAGATAACTTAGATTTTTACGCGATCTGATAGTACATATGATTATTATTCATAATAGTAATACGTATAGAATATGTACAATATTATCTGGCTTGTTGTTATGATTGTTAATATGACTATTGTTATAATTATTGCAGCAAACCTGTATCAAGACACAACGTTAATCGCTTCTCAAGTGAGCCCAGAAGTTGCATGTACAAGCCATGACAAGCCAACAATGCGTTCCACCGTAAGTTTTTCATATGTATACGTACTTTCAACAGATATGCACAAGTCAGAAATGAAACGGGCACTCTATGGCACGCAGAATGATACTTGTTGACATTTCATTGCCAAGGGACGTAATACGTGTACGGGAAAATAGGAGAAACACAGAGATAACTTAGATTTTTACGCGATCTGATAGTACATATGATTATTATTCATAATAGTAATACGTATAGAATATGTACAATATTATCTGGCTTGTTGTTATGATTGTTAATATGACTATTGTTATAATTATTGCAGCAAACCTGTATCAAGACACAACGTTAATCGCTTCTCAAGTGAGCCCAGAAGTTGCATGTACAAGCCATGACAAGCCAACAATGCGTTCCACCGTAAGTTTTTCATATGTATACGCACGTTCAACAGATATGGACACATCAGAAATGAAACGTGCACTCTATGGCACGCAGAATGATACTTGTTGACATTTCATTGCCAAGGGACGTAATACGTGTACGGGAAAATAGGAGAAACACAGAGATAACTTAGATTTTTGCGCGATCTGATAGTACATATGATTATTATTCATAATAGTAATACGTATAGAATATGTACAATATTATCTGGCTTGTTGTTATGATTGTTAATATGACTATTGTTATAATTATTGCAGCAAACCTGTATCAAGACACAACGTTAATCGCTTCTCAAGTGAGCCCAGCAGTTGCATGTACAAGCCATGACAAGCCAACAATGCGTTCCACCGTAAGTTTTTCATATGTATACGTACTTTCAACAGATATGCACAAGTCAGAAATGAAACGGGCACTCTATGGCACGCAGAATGATACTTGTTGACATTTCATTGCCAAGGGACGTAATACGTGTACGGGAAAATAGGAGAAACACAGAGATAACTTAGATTTTTACGCGATCTGATAGTACATATGATTATTATTCATAATAGTAATACGTATAGAATATGTACAATATTATCTGGCTTGTTGTTATGATTGTTAATATGACTATTGTTATAATTATTGCAGCAAACCTGTATCAAGACACAACGTTAATCGCTTCTCAAGTGAGCCCAGAAGTTGCATGTACAAGCCATGACAAGCCAACAATGCGTTCCACCGTAAGTTTTTCATATGTATACGTACTTTCAACAGATATGCACAAGTCAGAAATGAAACGGGCACTCTATGGCACGCAGAATGATACTTGTTGACATTTC
Source organism: Cyrtodaria siliqua (assembly GCA_037043455.1). Taxonomy (NCBI): domain Eukaryota; kingdom Metazoa; phylum Mollusca; class Bivalvia; order Adapedonta; family Hiatellidae; genus Cyrtodaria; species Cyrtodaria siliqua. The sequence continues at coordinate 2,481 of JAWPHD010017213.1, read as the reverse complement.
ATTGCCAAGGGACGTAATACGTGTACGGGAAAATAGGAGAAACACAGAGATAACTTAGATTTTTACGCGATCTGATAGTACATATGATTATTATTCATAATAGTAATACGTATAGAATATGTACAATATTATCTGGCTTGTTGTTATGATTGTTAATATGACTATTGTTATAATTATTGCAGCAAACCTGTATCAAGACACAACGTTAATCGCTTCTCAAGTGAGCCCAGAAGTTGCATGTACAAGCCATGACAAGCCAACAATGCGTTCCACCGTAAGTTTTTCATATGTATACGCACTTTCAACAGATATGCACACATCAGAAATGAAACGTGCACTCTATGGCACGCAGAATGATACTTGTTGACATTTCATTGCCAAGGGACGTAATACGTGTACGGGAAAATAGGAGAAACACAGAGATAACTTAGATTTTTGCGCGATCTGATAGTACATATGATTATTATTCATAATAGTAATACGTATAGAATATGTACAATATTATCTGGCTTGTTGTTATGATTGTTAATATGACTATTGTTATAATTATTGCAGCAAACCTGTATCAAGACACAACGTTAATCGCTTCTCAAGTGAGCCCAGCAGTTGCATGTACAAGCCATGACAAGCCAACAATGCGTTCCACCGTAAGTTTTTCATATGTATACGTACTTTCAACAGATATGCACAAGTCAGAAATGAAACGGGCACTCTATGGCACGCAGAATGATACTTGTTGACATTTCATTGCCAAGGGACGTAATACGTGTACGGGAAAATAGGAGAAACACAGAGATAACTTAGATTTTTACGCGATCTGATAGTACATATGATTATTATTCATAATAGTAATACGTATAGAATATGTACAATATTATCTGGCTTGTTGTTATGATTGTTAATATGACTATTGTTATAATTATTGCAGCAAACCTGTATCAAGACACAACGTTAATCGCTTCTCAAGTGAGCCCAGAAGTTGCATGTACAAGCCATGACAAGCCAACAATGCGTTCCACCGTAAGTTTTTCATATGTATACGTACTTTCAACAGATATGCACACGTCAGAAATGAAACGGGCACTCTATGGCACGCAGAATGATACTTGTTGACATTTCATTGCCAAGGGACGTAATACGTGTACGGGAAAATAGGAGAAACACAGAGATAACTTAGATTTTTACGCGATCTGATAGTACATATGATTATTATTCATAATAGTAATACGTATAGAATATGTACAATATTATCTGGCTTGTTGTTATGATTGTTAATATGACTATTGTTATAATTATTGCAGCAAACCTGTATCAAGACACAACGTTAATCGCTTCTCAAGTGAGCCCAGAAGTTGCATGTACAAGCCATGACAAGCCAACAATGCGTTCCACCCGTAAGTTTTTCATATGTATACGTACTTTCAACAGATATGCACACGTCAGAAATGAAACGGGCACTCTATGGCACGCAGAATGATACTTGTTGACATTTCATTGCCAAGGGACGTAATACGTGTACGGGAAAATAGGAGAAACACAGAGATAACTTAGATTTTTACGCGATCTGATAGTACATATGATTCATTATTCATAATAGTAATACGTATAGAATATGTACAATATTATCTGGCTTGTTGTTATGATTGTTAATATGACTATTGTTATAATTATTGCAGCAAACCTGTATCAAGACACAACGTTAATCGCTTTTCAAGTGAGCCCAGAAGTTGCATGTACAAGCCATGACACGCCAACAATGCGTTCCACCGTAAGTTTTTCATTTGTATACGCACTTTCAACAGATGTGCACACATCAGAAATGAAACGTGCACTCTATTGGCACGCAGAATGATACTTGTTGACATTTCATTGCCAAGGGACGTAATACGTGTACGGGAAAATAGGAGAAACACAGAGATAACTTAGATTTTTACGCGATCTGATATTACATATGATTATTATTCATAATAGTAATACGTATAGAATATGTACAATATTATCTGGCTTGTTGTTATGATTGTTAATATGACTATTGTTATAATTATTGCAGCAAACCTGTATCAAGACACAACGTTAATCGCTTCTCAAGTGAGCCCAGAAGTTGCATGTACAAGCCATGACAAGCCAACAATGCGTTCCACCGTAAGTTTTTCATATGTATACGTACTTTCAACAGATATGCACAATTCAGAAATGAAACGGGCACTCTATGGCACGCAGAATGATACTTGTTGACATTTCATTGCCAAGGGACGTAATACGTGTACGGGAAAATAGGAGAAACACAGAGATAACTTAGATTTTTACGCGATCTGATAGTACATATGATTATTATTCATAATAGTAATACGTATAGAATATGTACAATATTATCTGGCTTGTTGTTATGATTGTTAATATGACTATTGTTATAATTATTGCAGCAAACCTGTATCAAGACACAACGTTAATCGCTTCTCAAGTGAGCCCAGAAGTTGCATG